>WBMV01002429.1:492239-505031 GCA_013396655.1 Campylorhamphus procurvoides
TTTTTTTTTTGATTCCTTGGAAGAGGAGCGATAGTGGCTTTTTTAGCTTCTCTTTTTTTATGAAATATTAAGAGAAGTAGAAAATGTATAGTAGTTGAAGGCCTGATATTGCTTTTTAAGATTCGTTTTTCCCCAAGTGGTCATTATTACAGCAGATCTGTTTAAGGTGTGGGAGTTTCCATACCTGTGAATAGGTTAAAGTTTTATGGTGCTGCTTTTCACAGCACTTTGAAATGCAACGATCTTTGCCAGAAGCTAGCTAGAGAATTATTTACATATCTCCCTTCCTACCTCAGCTGACCATTCACATGTAAATAGGAGCTTTGACAGCTTCTCCACACATTTATGAAACGCAATGATCTGTCCATTTTTCAACTCAGAATGAAAGATATGACAATGCCTTATAATAAAGCCTTGCCAGACTCTAGATTAGTTTCTTATTCTGCAATACTGAATATGAAAGAAAAAAAAAGGTCCAATTTCCTTAGAATGGAAAATTTGGGGAGCACAGTGAATGCCTTAGTCATAAAATGAGTATTGGTTACTTAGAGACCACCCTGGGGGACAGTAGTTTTAAAACCAATTTGAAAAACATAGCTGACTTAAGGTGTTGCTTTTTCCTCCTGTGTTCACTCAGAATCCAAAAAAGTAACTCAGCCCCTCAAAACCTCACATTTTTAGACTAGGTTCAAGTCATTGCACTCTGTGCGCACCATGACGTCAGGGAAGGAAAATTAAAAGTAGACATTGAAGCTGGCCCTGCCAGGTAAACTCTGTGTTTGAAGAAACTTGACTTGTACAGCTGAGCACAGTGGGTCCCAGAACAGTTTACCTCTGCATAGAACACCATCCACAGTCTGGCCTTGCACATGCAAGCAATTGCCTCTTAAACCCTGGTGTCCAAGAGACCTGCCTGAGTGGTTCAGCTCAGGACAATATTGTGCTTTCATGGTGATTATCAAAAATCATTGCTATTCTACCCACTCGCTAGTTGTTATTTTAAAGGACAACTTAAGACCTAAAGTCTTTTTGGTGTGATTTCAGTGTCTTGTAACCAGAAACAAGCACACATTTCCTTGTCTAAAAAGCTGTATTTCACCTCTCTTCACGCAATTTACATCCATTGATCACTTCCATATGTCTGGCATAAGGTAAAATAGTTTCTATGCATAGTAATGGAGGTGAACCTACAGTGAAATAAAATTCAGCATTTGTCATATTCTTACATGCTGATAGAAAAAAAAAAATTAAGAGAGTGGCAGTTATGAGAAATGACCTTAAGGGGCTGGTTTACGGTCTCAGCTATGGAAATGGTATTAAAAACCTACAAGTTGCATTGCTCAGTCATGTCCTCATTCCCTTTGGTACCACGTCAATTAGCAGAACCAGTGGTCTGAACATGCAACACTGCAGTCGCAGTCATTTAATGATGCTACATTTGGTTTACACCAGAATAATTGATGACAGCTTAAAACTTCTAATACAGAAAAATAATAGATGTTATACTTGAAACTTGTCTCTCTGAAGACATATGAAAAAAAGTAATTTTTGACACAAGTAAACAGGGCCTTTTACATTGGTCTCTGGTGGTCAATTTGCCAGCCTCAAGAATTGAACTCAGCTCTTTTAGCACCAGCAAAACTGGAGGAAAACTGTGTAATATACGGTCAAGTAAGACACCATAGTTTAATATGTCAAACTACAAACTTGTATCTGAAGTTCAAAAGTACATCAAAATCATACAAAATCTCACATTTTCTCTGTATTTTTTAATAATGGCATGAAAACAGGTACTTTACTTCAGAAATAAAGAATGCTTTTCAAAACAACAATTACTTCATGTAAGTGGCAGGAGGAAGTATAAAAGCAAAGAAAAAAAAATTCCTTGAGGTAATTCACTGAAGATAATATTTAAATGCAGCATTTGACGTATGTGGAATATCTGAGCCACCGATTTTATTTTCGTAGTCCAGGCTGATGAAGGGAACAGGTGCTTTCTTACTTATTTTAGGAATGAGAATGTGAATCTTTTAGAGATTCAAAATTCTACTCTGAATTTATTATAGCAGTTAATCCTCATTATTAGGTTTAAACTAGGGCTGTCAAGCAACAGTTTTCCAGAGAATGAGTCACAAATGATAGGCAATTATAACTGACTCAACTGATTACTGAGTGCTTTCCCAACTGGCTAAGAAAGGCTGCCCTCATCCTGGTGAAGGTTGGGGAACATTTAGGGTATGGAAAGTCAGAAAAAGGGATGTGTGCACAAAGAAAGAGAAGTTTTTCGTTCAGAATCTGTTGGGAAGGAAACATGCACGCTTGCAGGAGCCGAGGAGTATTAAGCACCAGTGGCTTGGCAAGGTATGTTCAGACTGGGTGGAAAGGTGAAGAATTGCCCAAAGTAAGGGTTTCGGTTTTGTATAAAATGTTTAATTCCCTCTTAATTTTAAATTATGGTTATCAGTTATGATAAAAAAAAAGAGAGAAACTTGGCTTAAATTCAGAAATAGGGCAGAATCTCACAAGCACTCACATACCTGTAGTACACAGTAGTGCAAAGACTAAACACAAAAGCTCTTCTCTCAAGCCATCTGTCATCATCTCCGTAGCGTATTTAGAGTGAAATAGAGATGGATACTCCAAAAAAAATTGCGAAGGGTTCCTATATAAAATTGTCTGGAATATCCAAATTGAATTAAATTAGATATGCTTTCTGTATAATAGGGATGCGCTTCATTTCACAGGCATACACAGCTGTGAATATTATTATGATAGTCACAAAGGCCTTAAGTACCTCTAAGGCCTTTGCCTTACAGACAAAATGTTGATCAAAAATAAGTTCTGACTGAACTTCGAATACACACATCAATGGGATTATTCTGAGAGTAGGATACAGCTCTGAATAAGCATAGAAAGTCTCTGACCTCAAGCAATTCCTCATGAAATAACTTAATACCACTTTACAAGTGAAGAAGCTGTCACAGAAGAGCCAAGGAATTAATAGGATTTCACATTTATAGTACTTTCTTTGATTCTCTTTACACTACAGACTTCCTGTGTATCATCAGCTGTGCTGCTGGGTTTCTCTTAACCTCCAACCTCCATTTGTAGGTAATGTAGCTGAGATGAACAAAACTTTCCTAATTTATGTGACTGTTGTACAGTAAAGAATGTGAGCTACAATGCAGACTTAAAAAATTATAAAAGACACAAAACTGTAAAAGGATGTCAGAAAAGGAAGTAGAATACCCAGCAGTTTCCCATTACAGATGAGAAACAAACCCTGAAAAAATTGGATTAGAAATTTATGTAATTCTTGATTTCGATACTGCAGGTTGCAGAGAAAAGCAAAATTTTCAACATATAATATTGTTGTTAATACTTTAAAACACCACTTTAAAAAGAGTTATGAAGAATTTTCTTGCAGTTTTAACAAATTTCTGAATCTTTTCACTTGATTTGAAATCTTGCTTGCCTATTTGTTGCAGGTCAGATTTTATAGTTAGAGTACAATCGACTAAGGATACAAAAATATAGTGAGAGGTTTATCATACTGATAAATGCACTGCCAACATCCTGCAAATATTGCTTTGCTGATGTTCATGACATTTCAGAGAAATGCTCTTTGAAAATGTTATCGTACCTTCCTGTGCAAATGAATATATACTTGGTCTTGGGGCATGGACTCTGACACTTCTTGGAAGAGCAGTTTCCTAACTATGCAATTTGCAGGTGGCTCAGGAATACATTTCCGTTATTGTCTTCAGGGCCCTCAGAGCAAGTTTTGATAGAGCCATTCATCTGCTCTAGTAGAAGTGAATATGCAGAAAAACGCAGTCTGGAAGATAAAAGTTGCCTTTCCCTCCTATGTGCTGTCCCCTCCTATCACTCAACAGGAACTGGATTTACCACATGGGCTTAACAGAATGGAGACCTTGGAAAAGACCTGGCGTGATGGAGATGAAGATGAGACCAAGGTGGCCAAGAAATACTAAAGAGCAACACTTATTATTACTGATAAGACTTTTGTTGTGCTTTGAGAAAAAGAGGTTCATAGGGGTCAGAACCATTTCATTCGTGCAAAGATAGTGAAGTTCCAGTGCAAAATCCATGAAAGAAGTAAAAGTAATATTAACACCCTGAAATCACCACTTCGTCTTAAACAACCTCACTCTGTGCCTTGGCCACATGTGGGATCTACTGCTATTCCAGCATTAGCTGGTTATGAAAGCTGTACCCTGCACTCTCTGCAGCTCTTTTGGATGCTTGTGAGCTGTATTTATCATCTGCTGTCCCTAGAAAAGGCCACCAACCCTTCCCCTTTGAAAGACAGCACTAAATCCTTTAAATTATCTCACAGAGCTTTTTTGTGTCCTTTTCTCATATAAGGCTGGAATTTCAAAAGGAGCCAAGAGGGGCCGTCAGAACCAACATGAGCTTTGCTTCATTAGAGGGGAGAGTAAAGGAGAGCTTTCTTTTACCTCCTTCCACAAGTTAGATGAAAGCAAATAACTACTTCATTCCTCAGATTGCTCCCTGCAAGATCCAACTTTGCATGAAAATATTTATACGAGATGAGAATTTTATTTGACTGCTAACTTCTAAAGTTTCTGCAACATCCAGCTGGAGAGATAAGCAGGCGGCCCAATAAATGTCAAACAACTTTAAAACATTAGAAGAATGGCAAAAACTTCTGACTTTACTGTGTTTGGCTATCAAACAGCAAAGGATGAAAACTAGATGTGGCACAAATGTGCTCACATATTTCAGGGTTTGCTGTAGATAAGCCTAGCTCAAGGGGCATCTCTAATCCCCAAAGCGAGAAAAGAATCCCCCAAACTACAAGTCAATTTAGAATTTTTAAAAATTAATAAATTAGGTTTCATCCTGTGCTCACTGTTGAAATAGTTCAGGCAAAAAAGGGTAGACTCAGGGTTGAGGCACCTGTCCTTTGAGTTGCACATATACATATGGATTTTTATTTGCAATCTACACCCTATAGAATTGAGTCTTGAATATGTTTTTCTCTTTAAAGTGCAGAAACATTCAGAAAGTAACGGAGCTGGCCAGGGGACAGCTTATTGAAAGCTCTGAATGATTAAGCTATTAAATTAGTAAAGCTCTGCAGTCCCAGACAGTCACTTCTAGCATGTATCACTGGATTTGGGATGAGCTTATTAAGGAGGAGAGGCCTGGGAAATGTGAGAAGTAAATTAGGTAATTCTTTGAAGAGCACGAAGACCGCAGTGGTACTGTATATTTCTTTCTATAACCACAGGTTTGATACAAATTTAGGTAGAGTCACAGATGACCTTCAGGGCAGAGATACTGAGGGCATACAGTATGTTTAAGTTTAATCACCTCAGTTTTAACACAACTTTAAATACTCATTTAAGCGAAAACAAATTCTTAAATTAGGAAGCTTTGGATGAGAGCACAGCTGAAGTTCTTCCTTAGCAGTTAATTGCTACCTTCTTTTGATACCTTCCCCGAGAGAAATAAACTACATAAATAAACAAGAAGTTTAAATCCTTTTACAGACACTGAAAAGTGATGAGCACCCTTAAAGTCCCATTCAATCTGCCTAACCCAAGATTAGCTCTCTGGAGGTACCTCTCCTTCCACTGACAGTGAAAAGAGCCTAATGTGGCTGACTGTGTCAGTCACAAAGAAAGAGAGACACACCACAGAGAACCTCCTGTGGTGCAGGAGAAAGGTTACAACACTCTTAAGATTTCTGATGCTCTCAACATCTGTGGCCATCATTTTCGCTCTTGCACATTCAGACACTATCACACTTGGAAAAAAATAGCAAAAAGTCAAGTAAAAGGACTATCCCCACAGTTAGTCTTACTATATACAATTATTACTGGAAGAGAGCAGCTAACCTATATGAAGGCTGTATGTGGGAGGACCGTGAACTTGCAGACATTCCTGAAGGGAGCTTTAATCCTGCAAGGGAAGGAATTTGCTGAATTGCCCACCAGCACGAGCACAACACCAGCAGCAACTTTTAAATGTAATCTGAATTAAGAGGACCAGAACAAGCTACAGAACTTCCATTTAAAAAGTTTGACATAAAGCTCCCTGGGTCCACCCCACATTTGTTTAAAAATAAGTGTGTGGGAGCCTGAAAACAATTTTACCCTTTTTAGCTTTCAAACAACTGGAACATGTCACAACTATTGACATCACTTAGAAGAATTTGTTTTCTTCTCCGTCACTTAGGCACTGCCTCAGGTGAAGATGGGATTTTGCTTCAGATTGAACTGGCGTCAAGTCAGGCTCCAGCTGATGTAGAAAGTATTGAAGCAACTCTGTATTGCTGGTGCTTCCATTCCAGTGTTCCGGGTGTGCACATGAGGTAAAAGTGTGTGGGCCAGAGGAAGTAAATAAAGAAGATGTCTCTCTAACAGCAGCTGTGGGCATGAAAGGCTGTATGCAGAACTGGTGATTAAGTAAACAAAAGTCATATTAAAAGGATCAGAATACAGCAATGCATTACATTAAAACAAAAAAAAAAACAGTTTCAAGAAAAAAGAGTTAAAAATATAAAAAATTTAGTGGTTTCTTTTCAGATGGGAACTCCATAGAAATGCTTTTTTGTGCATACAAAGGCACACAGAGAAGAGATTTTAATTAATAACCCATTTACATTGTAACAACCTGCAAAGACTGGGTTTCTTATTTTAAATATTGTTTTGCTAAATGTTATGGAATAAGAACACACCTGAATAAACCCTAAGCAAACAGATGGGTACTTCAGTCCTGGTCAAAAGCTTCAAGCACAGAAGTAAATTTTAAGGCATACGTCACATATCAGTAGTTCACTGAGCTCAGTGAAACTATAGATATATAAATTCCCCACTAGGTCAGAGTTATACAGATGTTGAAACAAACAGTACAAGTAAGTGCTGCACACCTTGTGCACAGCAAAAAAGTAAAGTTTCCATAGCTGTCAATACAGCACCTTTCATGAATAATTCAGTCATTTGCAAACCGTACAGCATAAATAATTATAGAGAACTCCAGCTTCTTAGAAAAGAGAGGCTCTGTAATTCAGAAACCACTTTTTCCACGGGAATTAAATGGGAAAGTTGGAAACACAAAATGAGAATGTTGGGCTAGGTTTTCGCCCTCCTTATTCCAATTACACTGCCTGTCTCAGGCCCTAATTAGCTAGCTGAAAATTTCCCTATATAGGCAAGATCTGAGCTTAGGCACTTCATTCATCAGCTTCTCCCTCCTGTCAGCCTGTGGGCTGTCAGAGGCAGGCAGGGTAGTCCTACCACCTCTGTGAGAATTGCAGGTCTTGTGAGGGCCCTAATCAACCACAGAAAGACCAACACACAGATCTTCTCTGAAAAACTCATCCTTTTGGGGTGAAAAAAGAAAAGGTGAAGAGGCTGTGGCTGCACCTGATATCTTCACTGCCCTCCAGCCTCTTGCACTGACTGAATGGTGAGATCCGAGAGTGTTGGAGCCATGCAGAAATGTCAGAAACAGTGGAAGCTAAAGATGCAAATGTCCTGGGTTTACCTCCCTTCATGCTCTTCTTCCTAACTTCCTAACCTCTCCTTTTCAGGCACATCAGAGAGGCTTTTCCCTCGGACAGTACTCTTACAACATAGTTTAAGCAAAGGGTTTTTTTAAGTAGATACTTTGAAATATGAGACCAACTCCAGTACTGGTCCCAGCTCAAGAGAAACAGGCTCCCTTGCCAGAATTTCTCTCCCCATTTCCTTCTCCCACTTTGCCCTCCTTTCCCAATATTTGTGGAGGTATGGAATTGTGAGTTATAGAGTTTGATGGAAAAGAAAAACCACAATCAAACCCACCGGCAGGTCATCAACTACAACCAGACTGGGTCAACAAACTACAAGCCAGGTATCATATTTACATTAGTGTACATACAGGTAATTCAGTGCAGTGCCATTCCTCCCTCATCAAGGCATGTTGGACAGATTGAAACAGACACAAGTTTTGCCATTGCTTTCACTAGGGCCAGGACTTCATCCAGATAAAAATGCATCCTGTAATGTTGTAAATCAACTGCACATCAAGGATGGAGTAGTTGTCACTATCACTGCAACTTTAAACAAGACACTTATTTTTAATATGGCTTGAATTGGAGCCAAGGAGTAATACAACTAAATCTGTACGCAATGCTTTTCCACTTACTTTTTCTCAAGTAATATGTATCCAATTGAGCAACAATAACAAAGGAGAACCACACATGTATTCTTGCAAAACATACTTAGAGCATCTAGTAATTTTCAATAGACAAACAGATGTGACAGATGGATTTGAGAAAGTTGGGTTCACAAGATTTACTCATTTGGAGACAAAAATTGGGGTTGCCTTAGGAAAAAAATCCATAAATCAAGGAATTGTTAATGGAAACTATTTTTGTTTCATATTTGTTTATATTTAAAGGTTACTGTAGCTGGTTCCACCTCTGTGCTGTTACCATTCCCCCAACCCCCCATAGAGGACAGCAAAAGAAAATTGGAAACAATAAACAATACAATAAATCCATCTGGAGTTCAGGCTATATTTATTGTTTTAAACTTTGCACACTCAACTTGATCACCATCTTTCTGAGAACTCTGTACTCAATAGAAGTTTTCTGAACAGAATCTGACCTAGTGTCACAATAGAGACTTACAACCAACACCAGAATTGAAGTCAATGAGATGAGAAAAAAACCCCACAACAAAACAAAAAAAAAAAAGCAAAAAAACCCCTCAAACAAACAAAACAAACCAAAACAAACCGACAAATGCCCTCCATTCTTTAAAGGAAGATTCCTTTACTTTTGACATATCAACACTGCCATTTCTTGTTACTTTACAATAAGGACACAGTCTTCAAAGGGCACAAAAAGAGGAGCAGAGAGGTTGAAGAGCTCAGTTGAGCTTTCAGTTTTATGATGGGCTTACCCCATTTAGGCTATGATCCAGAACTTACAGACTTCAATGAACTATGGATCAGGCTTTTAATCATATTAATTCCCTTTGACTGAAATAAAAAGATAAATATCATCTGAGTAAAACCTTTCTGATCCATGTACAAAGATGAAAACGCTTGGAAACTTTAAAAAGGGAAGAGCAAAACCCCAAAGCTACTGAACAGGAGCTTCACCACAGATTTCAGCTGGACAAGGATTTCCCTAGTGCCCTCCTCAAATTTCCTTTCTTTAATATGCCACCAAAATCAAGGTGATATAAACCAAATAACCAGAACTCTGTTTTACAATAAACAGAAAGAACCTTTCCAGACCACAGATGTAGCCTTAACATAGGCATTTGTACACTTCCTTTTCCTATCCATAAAATGCCCAGTAGGATGCTTCTAATCCTCTGCAAGACTGAATGACAAGGAGTTAAGAGGAAGCAAGAACAGGGGTTCACCAAAACTTCTGTCCAGCAACCTGGGAAATGGCAGAGCTAATACTGGGCCTTTGAAAACAAGTGACCATAGGAAATCAAGTTTGGCAGGGATTTAACCCTTCATGACTAATTTTGCTAACTTTTAAAGCAAATGTCTGTGCTTTTTAACCATGTTTGACATCTAATTAGTCGGGACAAACAAGAAGTTAAAATACATCCTCGATTTTCGTTTGAAAAAAAGCACCCACAATTAGCTCCAAGGTATTTGTTTAGGCAAACACCAAGCACACATCTTAAAAGAAAGCACAATGGCGGTCACAGAAAAGTGAAGTCACTTGGGTCATTCTTTTCACTTGCATGGTTGGGTTTGTTGGTTTTGGGGTGGTTTTTTTTTCAATATCATAAATTTATTTTACTCAAGCACATCTCTTCATGAAGATGAGGAATGGCTAAGTAACTGGGTAGCTTCTTTTTCTGCTTGCAAGCAGTTTAAATACAGATGAATCACTTGGTATCACATAGTCACACAGCTGTGAGGTATATCCAGAGAGATACATATTAGCATGTGAGGTATTCTGTCAGTGCCTAAAAGACATATTTTCAATACCCACAGCTTTTAAGGATGTTCCCACGCAAGGTGTTAACATTGATCTGTGCGTTGAATACTGTGCTGGAAGCAAAATTTGTCTGGAAAAGCACCAGCTGACAAAGCTTAGTTTTCCCTGACTAATAACGACATCCCCATACTTTGGGATCAATGCAGCAGCACAGGCAACACGCTCCTATTGACCTGGCCAAGCATTTACACCAGTACTTAATGCTAAGTATGTGAGTAGTCTGATCTGATTTTTAGAGTTACATATGTTTGAAGTCAAATATGAGAATCAAAGGCCAGAGTGTGAATTCCTGTAAATCTACGGACTTTAACTTGCTTTGGATTAACTACACATTTCCTATCTTTGCTAGATAGGGTTGCTCAGCATTTGAACTCATTTTTGTTTCACAATGATCCACCAAGTACAAAACAGTGTCAATGTTCCTTTCAGTTTCCTGTTTTGCTCATATAAGACTGATCATATATCAAAATTTGATGTCTGATATATTTATAAAATGAAGATGAGAGCCTTTATCCTGGCAGAGTATCAAAATGTTGTTAAAATGTATATGGATGCAGCACCAGCAGGGTGAAAATAATAAAAAAAAAAAAAAAGAGAGAGAAAAGAAAAAGAAGAAAAGAAAACCACCCTCAGTAGTCACATGTGGCCACTTTTTTAAAATAGTTTCTGTGCATTTAGCCAGTATGAGCAGGGGTAGCAGACTTGAGCCATAGATAAACTTTAAAAGGGTAAAAAAAATAAACAATAATTAATTAGCAACTACACTCCACTACAGGATATTTTTATAGCATTTATGCTTCTATATACTAATCTGAGTTTCAGTATGATTGTAAAAGTTTGGAAGCAATTAAGAGGTTTTTAATGAGTTTTTTGACATGACATGTAGTTTCAGTAGAAGTTTTCTTCAGGCTTCATTACTCAAAATAATCAATTTTGTGTTAAATACAAACTTTTTTTCTCATTAAAATCAGCTTAACAGACCGAACCCCTTAAACTGTTCTTTTCATATATGTATTTTCACTTTTAAAGACACACAAGTATGCATATATGTGCTTTAAGAAAACCCAGCACATGCATTTATTTTACACAACACATCCAAGTTTTGCAGGTGCTTAATTTTTTTTTTCATATGGAGTGCAAAAATAATGCCCGCCCTGTTTCAGAGAGGACTTTCCCCCCTCTCATTTGCAGCATGAGAAAGATTAAAAAAAATGGAAAACGTATTTCTACTGGCAAGAGCTGTATTGACGCTATGCTGTAAACTGAGATTGACATCTATGACCAGGCATGCATACACATGTTCTCTTTTTCCCCACTGAAGAAGCAGTGTGTTACTTTTCCTTCCCTCCCTTTCAGAATCATAGCTGCTGCTCCTTCTCTCAGCCTTCAATAATCTGAGAATTATGAGGAGGCAACTCTTCAGAGATGTGTATATACGCCTTGGTGTATAGCTCTCCTTTTTAGAAAAAATACTCTACAGCTCTTACATTTTAAACTTCTTTCCCAGTTGCACATTCTCCAGATTTGGGGAATTCTTCTGAAAATGTACTTAAGAGTGGAACTGTGCTGATAAAGAGAAGAGCCTGTCTACTTCACTGTTCTCCTTTAATACTGGCACTACTATACAAAAGTTAATTACTGACAATTGCAGTGTGAGTGGCATTACACAATTTCAAATGTAAACGTATTCTCACAGCTCTCCTTCTTCAGTTACACCTTCCCTGTGATCTCTAATGACACACATCAGACTACACTGAAAACAACGCTGGTTCAAATACATCGCACTGCATTAAACATCTATAGGCAGTATATTCTGATGCCTAGCAGTCCTCTCCTCCTTTTCTGGACTGATCTGTTCCTTTCAGTTTATAGTTTCTTGGCAAACCCACCATCTACTGCTTATGTTAGGCATCTGATTGTCAGATTTGGACAAACTGAATATTCATGACTTGAAAATTAACCACTTCATGCCTTAAAAAAATAAATAAATATAAACCTTGGTCTCTTCCATGCCGTTTAAAACAGATATGGGATTGTGGCTGCACTGCCTACCCAGCACTGGGGAGATGAGCTGGGTGACCAGACAGGACTCTTGGTTTTAAAGAGTAAAGTCCGATGAAACAGCACGAGACTGAAAAATGCTCTAACACGGATCAGCACGATCCGGAGTCCTCGTCTGCAAACGCAACTAACTCTTCTTTGTCTGGATTTAAACTGCCTGGTGCCGACCGCAGCACGGAGGGCTTTTTAAGTAGATTTTTTTTTCAGAAATGTCTCCTAATGCCAATTTCCCCTTTGGAAGATAAGGGAAAGCAGGGAGGAAGGTGGGGAGGGAGGGAGCGACGGGGCAAGCAGGAGAGGGTTTAGAGGAAAACCGAGGATAAGAGAGAGAACAACAGACTTACCTTTATAGGATAATTTGAGCCTTGGCACGTTATTCTTCACATGCTGGCAGTTGACTCTTCCTGCTAGTAATACTCCCAAGGAAAGCAAGGCAATCCCCCCGAGCCAGCCCATGCTGCAGCAGCCACTGTAGGGTCCCCGCCAGCCGCAGCCGGGGCGCTCCCCGTCCTGCCGGGCGCCGCCAGGGAACTTCAGGCAACCTGGGGAGCGGAGGTAACAGGTGATGGGGGTGGGCTCCGCTCCTCGCCCCGCCGCCACCGGGGCAACTTCAAGCCCCTCTCACGCACACGCCGCGGGCCGGAAAAGGAGGCAGCCCCCGGGCGGCGTGCGGGCGGGGGGGCGGCATGATGCGGGCGGCGGCGGCGCGGGCCGGGGGCAGG
>WBMV01002430.1:8529-51332 GCA_013396655.1 Campylorhamphus procurvoides
CGGGTGGGTGTCCCCGTTGGGTGTCCCCGGTGGGTGACTCGGGTGGGTGTCCCCGTGGGTGTCCCGATGGGTGTCCTGGTGGGTGTCCCCGTTGAGTGACCCGGCTGAGTGTCTCCGGGTGGGTCTCTATGGGTGTCTCTGTGGGTGACTCGCGTGGGTGTCCCGGGTGGGTGACCCGGGTGGGTGTCCCCTGTGGGTGTCCCGATGGGTGTCCCCGGTGGGTGTCCCCGATGGGTGACCCGGGTGGGTGACTCCTGTGAGTGTCCCCGGGATAATTGGCCCGTGTCCTGCCCTCCGTGTGCCCCTTCCCTCCCCTCTCCCGTGGCGTGGGCTCCCCACGGCCGCGATCCTGCTGCGGGATGAGGGTGCTGTGCAGAGGGGCCAGCGCTGCGGGGTGCTGGGCGCCCCTGGAGCTGGTCCTCATGGCCCTCGAAGCGCATCCCTGCCGTGCTCCAAGAGTAAAAGGAGTATTATTAGTCACTTGTTTCGTGGTTTTGACCGTGCCGTGAATTGCCGCCCTCATTTGTACAAAGGGAACTTGGCAAGCGCTTTTGGGAAATAGGGAGGTGTGTGTGCGGTGTACAAGCCGTGAATAATAATGGCTGATAAATGTTTTGTTAATTAACAGTGCAAAGGCCATTGCCATGGGCCTCACCGGCCTCATCTGCACAGCAATCACAGCGCCCACGGGGATCAAGGACTGCCAGGGCCGTATCCCATTGTTGAGGACCCCAGCACCTGTGATATCGTAAAGGCTACACAGTAAGTACCTGTTCTGAGTGTGCCGGGTGTTGAAATAGATGGGAGCGCCCTCAAACGTGGGCCAGGGTGGATATCCTTTACGAAGAAAACGTTTTCAGTTTCGTTTCTTCCCTGCGGTGTGAGAAGTTCGCATCGTACTCGCAGGCACATGGTGTGACCCTTGGGGATGTCTCGGGGCTAAGAGTTGGACTCTTTGATCCTTGTGGGTCCCTTCCAACTCAGCAGATTCTGTGATTCTGTGAGGATAGATCATTTACAGCGACTACTGTAAATATTTTTATCATAAGCAATGGTATTTCAGGCAGGTTTCTTAAGCAGAAAGTTCTGCTCATCAAGGCACAGCCCAGCTCTTTTTGCAGGAATTCAATGTGGAATTTGCTCCAGTAGGAACTACAGAGTGATGCTTACTGAAATTTAGTTTTTCTTTATTATGTGGCTGTCCTCCAAACTGGAGGGTATTTAACAAATGATAAGTACATCGATTTTTTTTCCCCTCATTCAAGGTATGGAATGTTAGAGCGATGCAGAGAACTGGTAGAAGCGGGATATGATGTTCGACAACCAGACAAAGAAAATGTGACTCTTCTTCACTGGGCAGCAATAAACAACAGACTGGAGCTGGTTAAGTAAGCTCAGGGGTCCCTGTAAAAGTAACACCAGTATTCTGACACTGTTGCTTACAATCACTCTGTTGCTTTTGTACTTGGAAACAAAGGAACCTGCTGCTTGAGGAGAAAAGCATGAAATTCTAATTTTAACCCAATTACCTTTATGCAAATGTCACTGAAATGTGAAGATAGCATGGTTTCTTTATGTGTGAAATCGTGTAGTACATGAAATCATTAGATTTTCCTGGGTGTGTTTTGTTTAACAAACATGACAGGTCATTTTATAAGTGCCTTGCTAATGAACATATTTTTTCTTAAAACGTTTTCTCAAAACAGTGTCCTTTACTGCAAAAACACTTTTGTCAGTTTGCTTCTCCAGTGATTTTTTTTTATGAGCCATTTACTACTAGAACTATGTTATCAGTAGAATAATGTTTTACTATTTTATTATGTCTTACTGTGTTCTTAATCTCACTGTGTTGTTACTACACAGATATTACATTTCCAAAGGTGCAATAGTGGATCAGCTGGGTGGAGATTTGAATTCAACTCCCCTTCACTGGGCCATTAGGTATGTTGCTTGCAAGTGTAAATCTGTTAATATTAACAGCTATAGTACCATTTTATGTGGTCCAAAGAACAAAGCACTCCTTGTCAGGAGAAAACATAATCTTAAATAATTATTCCAGGATAACTTCTCTTGAGTGCCAGTTCTTACACGGGAAGATCAGTGCTTTCTTCTGGTCTGTCAGTCTTCTGCCAGAGTTGGATACTTGAATGCCTGCTCACAGGAGAAATTACTGTAGAATAACCACTGTATTCTAAATTAAGTTTGCCTTAGTCTGATTTATTAAGACATATATTTAGTATAATTTCCTGATACAAACTTGTAGCTTAAAAGTAATTTCCTGAATAAAAACATAAAACTCTGAGAGCAAATTGATGGTTATGCGGTCTGCATGAAAATTATTAGGGCAATGCTTTCATGAAAATACCCATTTTTTTCATCACCTCTATAGTTTCATGTCATATATCGTTGTAGACAAGGACACCTCCCCATGGTCATGTTGTTGTTGAAATGTGGAGCGGATCCCAGTCTTATTGATGGGGAAGGATTCAGTAGCATTCATTTAGCAGTGCTCTTCCAACACATGCCCATCATAGCTTACCTCATATCAAAAGGCCAGGTATGTTGGGGGTGTCCCAAGTGTTGTGTTCTACTTATGAGTAGCTGCCTGTGTGTAGGATGCATTTCAGGATTAACTGGTTTTGTTTTCTAGATGAAAAGCAGGTGTGATATAAGTTCAGAGAAACTTAGATTATTTTATGTTTTTCTTTTTTAATATTCTCCCCTGTTCTTGTCATCCCCACACATCCAGATTCACATACATTTCAGAGTGTTTAAGGAGCATTGCTGAGGCCGGGCAGATTTGTGGTGCTGTGTAAATAACAACTGGCATTTAAACCTGAGAACAGAAAGTACATGATGGATATACATCATGAAGTATTTATGATTTGATTACAGTTTTGTAGCTAATCATCCATGGAATTGTCCATCATTTGAAATATCCAGACTAGGTGATCAGACTAATTCTGAATTTTTATTAATTTCTGTGTTTTCTTTAACTTGTGTCCATGGTAGTTGATGTTTCTTAGCTTACATCTGAGATAAACAATATTAATGACAAGTGTACCAATTTGCTAATAAAAAGGAGAGAATTCTTACATAACTTAGCCTGTTTCTTAGAAACACTGAGTTGTTAGGATTTAAAAACTTGCTAAGTTTTTCTTTCTCATAGAGTTCTCTTTAGTAGAGTAACTGATGTCTAAAATGTAGATATAGGTGATATATATCACAGACTTTAATAAAGTTGTTAGCTAACCTATCTTTTACTAACAAATCCAAGTGATTAATCTTTTTAAAGTAAATCTGCTCTAATGTATTGATGAGGGGAGGCAGGGAACAAGGAAACCTTTACTGTTAAGAAGGAAGAAAATTAAGTAAGGCAAGTTAGGTGTTTATGCCTTGAGATGTGTAATCAACCAGCACTTCTTTGTTGTTTTAATAAACCTGTTTTGTGTACTTGGGCATTCTGTTATGTACCTCAATTTATACAAGGAAGATGGTTAACATCATTGTGCAAGGTACACTTTATTTATAGTATTTCTATGCAAAAGAGGACAAGGAATATGATTAACCTGGTTCACTTGAAAATATCCTTAGTGGAGACTCTCCCTTAAAAATGTCCTTAGTGGGAAACTGGATTATTCAGAAAGGACAGACGTGCGAGGCTTGTAGAGGGAGGAAAAATGTTTAAATAAGTGTAGGCTTTTTGGCTGATATAATTTAGTTTCTTTCCATTTTCTTTTCATTCATGAAGCTAAGCCAGTTGTATAGCTCCATATCTGACCATCTCACTGTTTCCTGAAGTCACTGGTAATAACTTGTTATGTTTTTCTTATTCTTAGAACATAGACACAGCAGACTTCAATGGGCAAACACCTTTAATGTTAACAGCACAGAAAGCTCTTGGGTAAGTAGTGAATAACTGAGAAGGGTCTATCTTATTGTACTTTTCCCTTTCCTTTGTACTAAAATATCCAGTATTTCAGAGATCAGGAGTTGGGAAGTAGCTCACTGAATATAGCAAAGAAACTCAAAAGGATTTCTAAAAGGAGTTTAGGTTTGTGGCTGAATCATCTGCAGCCTTATTGTGCTTTTCCCAAAATGAGAATAAATGGATGTGGGCGCAGTGAAATGCACTTAGAACAAATAAAGTGTGGAGATAGAAGCTTACACATGGTGTTGTAGAATATATAATCTGTGTTATATACCTCATATTTATTAAAAGGGTAAGATAACACTGTCTGGAAAAATACCTTCAGGGCAGGTCCTGAATTCTAAACTTCTGAGCTCTCTTGTTGATGAGCTTCTTCTGAGACAAGGCATTGCATATCTGCTGTTGTTTCACAGATGGGAACAGTTGTTTTATAAGGTGTTCAAAAGTTTCATTTCCAGTATAGATTATCTTTTGTTTGGTAACTGTTATGCTTTATTTTCATCTAGACCAGAACCCACGAGCTTTCTCTTAAAGTTTAACCCCTCTCTCAATGCTGTAGACAATGTTCAAAAGAATACTGCACTGCATTGGGCAATAACATCAGGAAATATCAGTGCAGTGGATCTGTTGCTGGAAGCTGGTGCCAGCCTGGATGTAAAAAATGTCAAGGTATAATTTCTTTCATGATATTTCACCCCATGTGGCATGAATGTGTAAAAAATGAATGTCAAGAAAAATCAGAATCCTTTCCCTGTTGGATGTCATTTGCAATGGGGCTTGACTAAGACCAGATGTTCTTAGTCTTCCCCAAAAGGAATCAGCACCTTACTTGAGGTGTGACTCAAAGCATGAATGCAGAGATTCTTTGCACTGTTTGTTTAATGAGCAGCCAAGCTTTGTGTTCACCCAACATGTTTCATTTTCTTGGTTTTTTTTTTGTTTCATTTTCTTGGGGGTTTGTTTCATTTCTTTGTTCTTGATTTGGCTGATTTCTACTTCAAAACGTTATTGTCCTGAGGACTGACGACCTTGGGCAGATTTTAAAAAGTTCCTTAGTGCCCAGTCAGACTCATAAAGACTTCAAAATCTGTGTGAAAGCTGGTGTTTGACAGGGCCTATTTGTACATTCAGAAGGGTTGGTCACATATGAAAGTCTTCCTCTTACTATTTGTAAAAGCTGATAGTGAGAAACATGAATGTTGAAAGTATCAGTTCCCATGCCTAGATATGTTATTGGAAGCAGTCCAACAGATAACTCATATGGATGCAATCTGTTTGCCAGTATCAGTTTTCAGAATTACAAAGCACTGAATTAAGCATGTTAAAACTCTGAATTTAGTTTACTTTGCCTTAAAAATACAAGGGGGAGGTGGAGCTGGGAAGTAACTGCCCAGTTATTCTTGTTTTAACTATATTCCTAAATAACTAACCCTTTTTGTTGTTAAAGGGAGAGACACCGCTTGACCTTGCTTATCAAAGTCAGAATCACTTCATGGTTTATATGATAAAAGAGGAAGAAAGGATGAGAAGCAGGAAAAATAACAGGTTGCTGAAAATAGTAGAGAAATATGAGGTAATTTCCTAAGTGATAATGAACGGAATTAAAACTACAGCATGCTGTGTTTAGAATGATGTGCTAATTATTCTAATGAGGAACTTCTGAGATTTCTGAAGTTGGGTGCACCAAAAATATTCTTTAAAAACACATATAAATGTTTTGAGTGGGGTTTTTTTGTATCATTTCTCCCCCCCTGGTTTTGATGTATTTAAGTGTCACCTTGTCTTACCTATCTTGAGTCTTTCAGCATTTGTTATTACATGAACTGAATACTTTAAAATAAGTCCTGCTTGAATACTTTGCCATATTTAACAGTAATAATTTTAACAGCTCTTCCTGATGTTGGCATCTTCCTTGGCATTGGTGTGGGCCATAGGATACATCATGAACTTAAATTCTGATTCTTGGCTTTTGAAAGGAGTTTTACTTGTCTGCCTGCTATTTGGGATGGCTCTGTTTGTCAGGTTTGTGGCTTTTCCTCTCTCTCTGTGTATTTAATTGTCAGAGGCATGATGTATTTTCAGAGTTTGGTTTTGTTTAGCATAAAAGGTGCCTCCTGAGGCATGGTTGCAGTGTGTGTGAAGAATTTAAATATGTGGACTTTACAGAATGAATGACCATTAGGTGTGCACAATAATAGTTTCTTGTCACTGAAAGATTTTAAAAAAGAAAAATCCAGTCTGTTAGTTAATTTTAATGTTAAAGAGTGTTACTGATGGTCTGCATCTGGTAGACACAGAGGTATCTGTTCACAGGGCTCAGAAATATATTCTCTCTCAACTTTTTCCTGCTATATTTTGACACAGAATGAGTTTTAATGAGCCATTGCCTCTCCTTGTGCCCCACAGACCTGCCAGTGTTATCCTGAGCTGTTTTGAACTTCCCCTGCTTTCTCCAGCAGTTCCTGCCACAGTCAGTCAGTATTCCCTGAGGTGGCAAAGCTGTCTGTGTGCAAATAGAGACTGTACTTCCCACCCAGTGCCACATATATATCTAATACTGGACTGGAACAGAGCACTCTTTATGTTTATTTTTGCACTGTTAACCCCTTGGTAAAGAATCCTTTTGAGTGACAGTTCTTGATTGCTTTGAGAGACTTGAAATACACCATGGGTGTGAAGTTTATGAAATAATAAACCGGATGATTTATATTCCATGGGCTTGTGTTTTAAATATATACTTTGGAAAAATATTATTTTTCTTTTAATGTTCTTTCAGGCAACTTGTGGGCCTCAAGAATCTAAGGTATCTTCCCACGGCATTTCTGCTAAGTTCAGTTTTTTGGATGTCCATGACGTGGTTTTTCTGGTTCCTGCCTGATATCCTTTATACTCTAGAAATGCAATAGGCCTTATAGTTCCTTGTAAATCTAAACCTGGTCATGGAAACTAATGAGCAGTTCCAGATAATTCCACATGACTATTATTGTCTGGTAAGTAACAGGGCAAAGTAACTTTGACTTTAATTTAAAATTATATACAGACTAAAAATCTGTATCTTCTTTTGTCTTTAGCAGATTTTTGTCTTTATAATCAGAGCTATTTCATATGTTGCTAGAATATCAAAATGAAGATGTCAGTTATAAATCTAATTGTTTCTGTTAGCATCTCCACGTGACTAATTTTCCTCATTGAGCCCCTCACAGAGTAATGTGTGTAAATGGATAGCACATGCATTAATAATCATTTTAAAAGCATGTCTTTCTGAAATGACAAGGGTTTAACAGTTAGTTGTGTTCATGCTTCTGCTTTGGAAATCAATACCCTTCACACACTCCCCGAAAAAACAAAGGGAAAAATTTCTTTGTGTTCTGGCAACACAAATCGTCCAGTCTCCTGCCTGCCTTTATTCTCTCTGAATTCTTAGTATACAGTGGATTAATTTCTACCTCTCATTTGCCTTCTTTGAAGAGGCTTTTCACTGTAGAGTACAAAAACATTTTAGCAGTTTGCACTCTCTTTTCAGTGCCCTGCTCTTTTGTTACACAGAGGGCACCTATTTATTGGTAAAGTTCTGTGAAAAGGCATTTAGGAAGATACTTAGAACTGTAAATAGTTTTGTACTAAACCAGATATATTGCTACACAGTTTGAATTAATTTTTAATTCAGCCTTTAAAAGGCATTTTCTTTTGTACTGTTCCTAATTAAGATGTCCTTAATAGAATTACCAGGATTAACTTCAATGAACTGATCAAGTATCTCCCAGAGGAGATACACACATATGCTTGTCTAAATGAAAATTGTATTATTCAGTGTTGTGTTGTGAAGCTTTAAGGTTTTCTTGGTGTCATCTAAATTCAACCTTGAGGTTGAAGCACTGGATTTTTAAGTCATTTGCAGCACAGTTTGTGGACTGAGGGGTCACTGGGGATGCAATCCAGGCTTGGGCTCTCTTCCTTGCTCCTTGGTGGCCTCAAGGACTGCTCTTCAGCAGCCTGAGCTCCCAAGTTTGATGTGTGAATTTAATTGGTATGAAACCTGTCCCACTCCACATTCCTCTGTTGCTGTATAGACAGTTAATCTTGGCATGTTTTTCTTCCCCTTTCACCTGAAGTACAGATGGTTTTAGTCCATGGTGTAAAAATCATGTTCCTAATGTCCCATTACCTCCAGAAGTGTTTAGCAGTGTGTGCTTGGGATTTTTTTTTGAGTGACAAAATTAGTTTCAGGATGGTTTTCAGTTACATTTTTCTGACTGAACACTCAGTTCAATGGCTTTTGGCTGAAATGAACAGGAGAGGGTAAGGCTGAGTGGTGACTTAGAGGTTTGTGCAGCAGTCAAATCTACCAGAAGCTTTATGACTCTGCATGTCTGACTGGTATTGTTTAAACAAAATAGAAAAGCTTCAGAGAGAAAAGAGAAATCAGATTTGTTTTACACCTGTTAAATACTGAAAGGCAAAACTCTGCACTCTGGTAGGGAGGATGACAGGGAGCCATACTGTGATTCAGGTTTATACAGTTGTAAATGTCTTCTCCAAAAGTGAAAGTCATTTTTTCCCTTTTGTATGTTGCTCAAAAAGAAACCTAAACTGATTTTAGAGTATTGCATTTGCTTGACAAAGAGTGGTGATACGTGGTGTAAGAATATATTCCTTAACCTCACAATTACATATAACAAATATAATTCATGAAGTTGCTGTCATGTTCAGCATGCTGGGTCTTTTTTATTATTTCTATAAAACTTGGATTACTGATCCTGGATACATAAAGACTTCAGAAGAAGAAAGAAGGGAGGTAGGTGATTTTGTAAAAACAGGTGGAAGGGCTAACCTGGTGTAACATGTATCTACTTTTGGTGGACTTGTGTCATCATTTGCAGTTTTGTTAAACTTGAAAGTGTGAAATATTCTTCCTTCAAGAGTTATTAGCAATGTCATTGAACAACACAGATCTTGGAGAACTTCTCCTTTTACTGCTTGTTTCCTTATCTTCCTCATCCTGCCATGATTTCCTTGCCTCCATCTTCTCACTGAAGTGTGAGCTTTGGCCAAACATCTTACAGAGCTGCTGATGTCACCTGTGATACAATTTCACATAGAACTTCACTTAAATGGAAGTTTTGGAAGGGTTCTCCTCTAGTTATCTATGGTTAGAAAGAGATACTCACAGTGCTCTCCTATGGTTTTCCATGCTCATAAGACATATCAAATGCTAGTCATTACTTACATTTTATCAGGTGTATAATGGTTTGTTTTTTGTGCATGAACATCATGCAAATAACATGTAGCTATTTCCTAAGTTTGTTTTATAATGCAAAAAGAAACCATGGGCAGCCAATCAGTAGAGAATTTAGTATTTGGTCTCCCCAGCCTATAGATTAAGGAAACATTTTGTTTATGGTCTCATTGCTCTCTTTGAGGTTGTGTTCCTTCAGATTGCCAGGGAGAATAAACTGTGATTTTACCTTTTTGCCACAGGACTCATAAACATTGTGTATCTAGTGCTTGTAAGGGAACAGTAAATGTAGCAGCTCTCCTCATGTCCCTGAAGTCTGGCTGACTGTGTGAGAGATGCCTTTCATCTGAACAGCATCTCACTTTAAAGAATATTTAATTCACATTATTTATTAATTTTAGCAACATAGAGATACTTTTCTGTCTCATCTTGTATGAGTGAAGCTGCATTAGTCTTCAATGGTTTGTGTCTTGAGGACCTTTTTTCTTAGCAAGTTCTTATTCTTGTCAGTGCTTGGCACTCAAATTACTTAAAAACTGCAGAAGGCCTAATGTAAAACCTTCACAGTACCTGTGAAAGTGTGATCCAAATGCAAGCACAAACTGCTTTGTTTTTCAGAACATTGTAGCTCTTGCAGAAGCAGGTTGCTTGGACTTCAGAACGTTCTGCACATCATGTCTTGTAAGTGGGGCTTTGGTGTTTGTTTTCTTTGTGAACCTGCATTTTACTCAATGCTGCTATAAAAAACACCTTACTCTCTGCTTGTCATTCAGGTGTTACATGAGGGATTTTTTTCTGTTTTATTTAGATTTCTTTATATCTTTTGTGGTGAAAAGAGATGATTTGAGATCTGCGGACTCTAGTAATTAAAAAATAACTATTTCCATCTCTTTTTTTTTTGTAAAATTAAGATGTATGGTTCTCATCTATGCTCAGTGTTGTGAGGTCTGTTACACAGTAACTGTGCAAAATATGCACAACCTGTAAGATGATGCTTTAAATTTTGAGCAAAACAGGTGCTTCTGCTGTGAGTGTATTCTTTTCCTTCATCCTCAACTAGGTAAGGAAGCCTTTGAGATCTGTGCATTGCCTTGCTTGCCAAGCATGTGTAGCCAGATATGATCAGCATTCTCTGTGGACTGGACAGTGCATAGGTGAGAGTGTGTGTTTTATGAATTGGAAAATGCCACATGTTTAAAAATTGCAGAAATAACATGATACAAGCCCACATGATACAAGAATATACAGTTGATACTGAAGGGCTCTGAAAGGTGCCAGAAGGAAATTATATGGGAGAGAGAAAGGCAAATAAAATTATTAGGGGGATAGAGTGGTCACCCTAAGAGTAGAGACCACAAAGTCTGGAATTATTTTTTTTGAGAGGAGAAGGAACAGGGGATATGACTGAGACTTTAAAAAAGAAACTAGAAAAAGGTGAAGGTAGTGGCTAAAGTGAATGCAGAACTGTTACTTGCCAAGCACATCACACTGGATGTAGGGATTTAAAATTGATCCTGTCTTTACATGGCAGGCAGTGAAATTTTGGAGCTTCCTGCTGTAAGAGTTTGGAGATACAGGCAGTGTCAGAAGGTTCAAAAAGGGATTAGACAGACTTTTGGGACAATGTGTCCAAAAGTAGGTACTCAAAGAATTAGACAAGTGTGCACACTGACATTTTAATGCAGAAGCTGTGGATGAGGAGAGTGAACTCCAGAAATTGGCCAGGCTTGTGTGTCCTCCTGGCCTTCCACTGCCTCTTGTCACTGTTAGAGACAGCTCTGAGAGGAGCAGCTGGAGCCTGAGATAACCCTGCAGGGCGTTGTTCCTGCTCTTGTGTTCTTTCCTCTGCCCTCTCTCTTCCTTTCTGACTCATTATTGGTGATGCTCGAGATAGGAAGGTTAGACCTTTCCATCTGTAACAATATATTTTTAGCACTTTTTTTTGACAATAGCTGTTTTTTTTGTAATGTTAAATCCTTGGAAATATTTTTATGACATTTGCTACTTACGAGGTGGTAGGGCATCCTTCTGATGCATTATCTCAAAGCTTTGAGCAATATGATTGGAATTTAAAGAAAAATGGTTTGATATCTTTGTGTAAGTTTCTCTGACAGAGGTCTGAGGGTTTTTTCTGTATGTTTGCAATTCTGAAGCACACAAGGTCAAACAATCAAATTGAAGAGCTTGGACTTTTCAGTCGTATGAGACAATTTTACTGTGCATGGGGAGAGTTGTGGTTGCATAATCAGTCCTCATCTAGCTAAAACAGCTGAAGGCATGCTCTGAAGAAGAGTCAAATTCTGGCTGACTTTATCAGAACTAATTCTGTTATATAAATTGGGGTGGCTTACAGGGGAAAGTTGAGAGAGGGATCAGCCTTGTCAAGCTCTCCTGTGGATAGCAAAGGTAATAGCAAGAAGTGGTTTTGACTCTCTTTTTATTCCTCGGGGAAATGCAAATACTGCTGAATTTTGAAATGTCAAACCTTTTTGTTGTTTTCTTCCTTGCCTCAAATTCAGGTGTTGGGAACCATTGTTACTACCTCTTGTTCCTGTTTTTCCTAACGATGACGGGTGTCTGGCTGCTGTATGGAACTCTTCTGTGTATGTATCCATCAATTTATTTTAGTTTACCTTTCAAGTATGTGTGTGTCTGGCCTTTATTTTTCAGCATTTCCTTTCCAGCAAGTGTAATCATACCTGCACAAGTGATACCATATTTCAGCAGTGACATTACTTTGTAAAATAAGTGAAAATGTCTGAATATTTGGTCAAATATCTTACTATGTTTGTGTCGAGCAAGAACTTAGCTACAGCTCTAATGGGATGTCCACTGGGAAATGAAATAGCAGGAAGGATTTTTGTTAGAGGTGAAATAGGGACTCCCTGTGGAGGAAGGTCAGGTTCCAAGTTCTAATCTGAATGCCCTTTACTGTAATAGAACACGAGTTTGTAAGTGCATTATTGCAAAGGCTTTATTGAGTTTGTTATTTGGAAATATCTGTATTGAATATTTGCAATCATTTATTTTTGGTTTTAATGTAGTGAGAACTTTGAAGAGAACTGTCTATCTCATTAATAAATCTGAACTGCTACTTTGAAAAATTAATGAATTTCTTGGAGTGGAGAGCCCTGATAATGTAGTTCCTGAGGGTGAATTACCATAGCACTAACCTTTTGAATACAAAGCAGAGGGAGTTAATTTTATTTTCTATTAATTCACATTACATTGAAACAAGCTAATATTCAATATCCAAGTGAAATGAGCCAGCCATGGCAGTGGAGGACACAGGACATTGGTGTGAACATGAGTTACTTTCCTGGGTTTGAGTGATGGTCTTCAGGAAAAAGCATATTATTTTCTCCCTCTGTGTGTCAAGGAATGTGGTGGGAAATCTCTTTGTTGCTCCACTGATAGAGAGGGAAAAGATTTTCTTTCCTTTTAGTTTGGGTTTGTTTTGAGGTTTCTTTAATACATTCAACACATATGTGGTAGACTTTAAGTAGCTCTTAGGAATTGGATATTGTGGTTTACATCTGTTTGATAGTGGGAGAGTGCTTCTTTCTTGGAATTATCACCACCATTTTGCTGATGATGGTGTTTAAGAGAAATGATAAATTCTTGTCCTAAAACTACAAATAAGCACGAAGCAAAATTCCAGGAGTCTTGATGATGAGAGATGATTTCAGTATAATGTAAAATGTGCATAGCCAGTGCCCTGGGTGTTCCTTCTGTGGGTTATGAACCCAGAATGTAAAGATTATACAGCCAGAATTACAAGGAGTCACGGATCTGTGTGGGTGCTTTTAAGTGGGAACGGGATATATTCAACTTGGTATTTCTAGAGCATGTTGCTATGTAATATTCATTTCATGCAAATAATGCTTGTTCAGTTCTTAAGGGCTTAAAAACATAATTAACTGGTTGTGTGTCTTCTCAGATTGGTCCGAGCACTGTCCCACAAGTTACTATCAGGATGGGGTGTGGACCTTCTTCTCTCAGGTGGTGTACTGCTCTCCCTGGGTGTTCTACATCTCTGCAGTAGCCTCTTTCCATACTGTTTGGGCCTCCTTGTGGCTCACTGTTCAGCTTTATCAGGTACTGTTTTCCTTCAGTTTATGCTTAAAACTTTTCCCTGGGTGATTTGCCCTGCTAAAAACTTTGTGTCTGCTTTCCTTGACTGGATTTTGTCACCCTGTCTCAAGGGTGGCACTTAAAGTTTCACAGGTTCTTGTGCACTCAGCATTCCTTTGTTAAAAGTAGAATCACAGTCTGCAAATCATTCCTAAAGCTGAGCTCTGGGTTTCCTACTCATTGAAAATTCCAAACCTATAAAAAATTGTATTTAAGGACAAGAAATTTTAATAGAACTGGTATTAGTGCCCTAAAAATGACACAAAAGCTTAATAGCACAATTAGTCCTGCTTAAATTCAGTGGCAGAGCTCAGCAGTGTGTCATTAGACTGTACTAAATCCCTTTGCAACAATAAAAGTCTATGACCTGGATTTCATCTTGTTGAGGACTGTCAAATTTCTTGTTTATGTTTTCCTCAGAGCTTGGCTATGCAAACAAAATTGAGAAAAGCTGTCTTCAAACATCTGGGAAACAGCTTGTTTAGCAGCTTTTAGGAAAGATGTCACTGAAATACGTGTTAGGCATACTGAGCCAAAGATTTGGTTTACATCTTGTTTAATAGGAAAAAAAGAAAAACCAACTCCACAATTTTAAATGTGTACTGCACATTTCTGCAGTGTCCAAGGCACTGAGATACTGTGTTGAGGTAAAAAAACAGGATCTAGGAAGGATATTTACAGTTACCTCCTGTATGTTGTACACAGTCACTTGTGAACATACTGCTTGGTGATATTTAGTGTGTCATTCAGTGAAGGGCCCTTGCAGCCATTTATGAGGGTTTGTAAGATTCATGTTGATTAAAAAAAATTAAAACAGAATATGTAAAGAAAAATGCTGAAAAACCCAAAGTTCATTGCTGAAACTCAGTGAAAGAAAACACAGTCAAGAAAAGGGAGAAGTCATTGTTGAGTCTCTGATAGGTACTTCTTCATTGCTAAAATATTTTGTCCTTTTGTCAGGATATCCTTTTCTACCATTTTGTGTGGTACAATATAGACAAAATCTGAGGGGATTGATGCTAAACTGTGATAGATGTGAGACTTCTGCAGACATCTGTGGAAGCACAGCCTTCAGACACATCTCAATTAAGCTTCCCTTGTCAGTGGAAGTGTTCATGGTACAGCTTGCTGGATTCTGTTTTAGTCCAAGTGACATTTGAAAATGTGATTTTCAGTCATCAGTTTCAACAGTACCAGTTATTTGCTAGATGTGGCCAGCCTCTTCCTCCCTGCTCCCTTCTCATTAGTTTCTTTTTGTGTCACCAGAATTTTGATTCATGCTGTGTTATAACCATTACTTACATTTTCTTTTCACTAAGATTGCGTTCTTGGGGTTGACCTCTCATGAAAGAATGAATCTCCTGACACAGAGGAAATCTTCTAGGCATCCTGTTTCACTCAGGAGAACTCCATACAAGTGGGTATTGATGAACAGAGTACTTTAAATCAGTGCTGCTTTGCTTTCCTGCTTCATAAAAGCAAAAGCCTGATGGTCTATGGATGTGCTGGTCATGCCTGTTAAGAGCTGTGCTAAGAGGAGGAAATGGACCTTGTTTTCCTTACTGAAAACTTCCTTTACCCTAGGAAATTATAAATAACCAGCATAAGACCTGTGGGATTTTTGTGCATGGGAAAAAGATGTGCCAAAATCAGCCCATAGCACTAATCATTAGACATTGTTTTGGGGGTGAGGGAGTGCTGTCCTTTAATTTGTTCATTGGTCTTTGTGTTTGTTGTGTAGGATCAGAAAGAATTAAAGTATGATCTGGCCCCTTTCTGACTTCTCTTGCAGTGTTTAGAGAAATTGGCACCAAAGTTTCCCTGTTTGTTTCCTCATGTGTGCTAACAGATGGGATCTTGCTCATCACAAACTTTTAAACATCTGAGTTCAACTTCATCTACTCTCCTTTGTTACTGTAAAACAGGTTGTAAAAGTTCACCAAAGGAATAATGCTCAACAGAGAACTGTTTAATTAAAAAAAACCCAATTCCACAATTTTAACACTTGGCAGGTTTATATCTGAAGTAATCTCATAGTGACTGTGTATTTTTGATGTTTGCACTCTTTTTTGAGGTTTATTAATGCATATTTTTCTCCTTTTCAGTCTTGGATGCTTCCAGAATCTTGCAGACTTTTTCCAGTGCAGTTGCTTTGGTGTGTTCAAACCCAACATGATTGACTGGACCAAGCAATACAACGTTTTTCATCTGGCAAAGGAGAAAAATGTTCATTCTGTGTGAAGTTTTGCTTAGTTTCTAAAGTGGTTGAGCTGAAAGCTAAATAAAACTGGATATTTTGTTCATTTTTACAAATTCTTCAGAAGTTGCTTGGGTTTATTTTTATTATTGTTTCAAATACTGAATTCTATCTTGCATAATCTAAGCAGTTTTATATATGGAACAGTCACTGTGTGTCTGTGTATATAAAGTTTGAGCTGAAACTATTTAAGATTTTATGTGATGAGATGACACTAAGAATATATATATTTTTAAAGGTAAGTTTTTAGGGCAGAATTTCAAAGCCATGTTGGTATCCTTTGCTTTATCCTTGCAGATAATAAGAGACAAAAGCATTTGAAATTCAGGTGAATGTTCATATTTCAAAACTTGTTATTATAACTGTGTTTTAATTTTGTTCCTTATGCTGTGAAAACCTCTATTAAGTCTTTGTATTTGAAAGGTTTACATGTAATAAAATAGAGCTTTCATACTTTTGAGTGTTTCTTTGCAGACTGAAATAGATTCAAGGGCCATAAGACCAGTGAGGAAGTAAAGACCAGGTAGGGACAAAGCCATAAGAGAAAACCTGACTCTTTGCCTTATGTTTTACATGTATATACCCTGGTAATGCATGAAAATGGGCGAGTTCCTGATGAAAAATAGCAATGTATGTAAACAAAAGGAATTATTCCCAGCTGCATACATAGATCTTTAATAGCCAATGTCAGCCATGTTCCCAAGAAAAGGCTGCAACATCACTCTGGAATGGCCAGTTGGACACTGTGGTGTGAATATAGCAATGAAAACCAACAGGGAAAGGGATACAGATGAGAAAGTTAGAGTTAAATATCATCTGGAACTGATAAAATAGGAGTTAAGTAGTGTGATGAAACACAATTCTTGTAGTTAAGAAATGGGGGATTTGGTTCATCTTGAAATCTGCAGCGTTGAAGAATGTAAAAGCACAAGCACATTCAAAAAAATGTGAAGCACTAAGTACTTTATTGTAGCTTGAGAACAGACAGTAGCAAAACTTACAATGCATTCTGAGAAAGTGGTGTTTTCCTTTGGAAAGATATCCCTTTGGGAGAAAGAATTTCAAACCCTTTTTGATTGACTCAAAGCAAGTAACATCTACCTTGTCATAACACAAAATGCCAACAAGTTCAAATCACAGCCAGAGATCGGTGGGAATACAGACAGTGTAACATTGTGAACAAAGGAAAATACAGAGCACTTGGACCCTGCACTCCAAATGGTATCTCTGTCCTAATCTGTTGACTCTAAAATTCCAGTCTATAATGTAAATACTCGTTTAAGAAGCAATAATGTTCCATGAGGTTTTTTTGTCTTTACTTACTATAAAATAAACATGAATCCTGTTCCATCGCTGTACCTTTTTAATCTAATCTAAGATTGCTTAAGATATAAGCTCACAAATTCTTCCTGCAAGGTGGAAAATCTTACCCAAATGCCCTATGTTTGTAGCAATATGTGATTTTTAATGCTTTACTTGATAGCTATCACTGGGTGGCATCAACAGCAATTTGAGACTGTTGCATCCATTTCTTCTCATTCACACTCTTTCTTTTCCACTTGAGTGAGGCCACCAAACCCAATTCCTTTGGGACCGAAATTTTTTGCATAGCAAACTGCAAAGGAAGGAGAGGGAGGTAAATGGTTTTGAATTCTGCATGTTCTCAGGTAGAGATAAGTGTCTTTTAGTTTTTAGATGACTACCAAATTCGAGTTAATATAAGGAAGGAAATCTGAAAGAGCTTATTTCCCACAAGTGTTGACAGGTTTTAGTGGTGAAACTGAAATCACATATTTGAATTGCACAAAAGTCACATCTGGTGATGTCAAAAATGTTATGAAACTGTAGTTTTAGGATATAAGTAATGTTTTCATTATAGCTACTTTCCTGTCTGAAAATGCTCAGTAAAACTGGGTCTGGTGAGTAATACAGGTGGAGTAGTAAGTCAGATTTTCAAGGAGGTATCTTTAAACTGTAACTGGCAAGAATTCCAGTCCAGATGACCTTTGAAGATCTGTATCTACATAGATCTTTTATTTTAGTGCATAAGATGGTGCAAGTACAAGAGCCTGCCCAGCAGATATGACCAGTGTTCTGTTATAAGGTCTAAGGACAGATCTGAGAGAGATTTGTAGAAAATTTACAGCCTCTAAACCTTAAATATTAATAGTATAAGCTGCAATTCCAATGTTACCACAACTCTTTGCATTTGGAAAGTTGTTAGATAAAATGAAATTTCCTGAAGTTGTTAAGCATGGAACAAGGTCAGTCATGATGGCTTTCCTAGGTGTAGAAGAGACTAATTTTAGAGAGACTCAGTGACTCAGATCAGCTCTGTTCAACTCTCACCTTTACAGTAGAGCTCTCCATCTTTGTCTGTGACATTCGTGGATTCCAAACTCTTCCCACAAATAGCGCAGCGGAAACACGACTTGTGCCAAGGCTGAGGACACGGAGACAAGTCATGGGGTGTGACAGAAAGTGCACAGGTACAAGAAAGAGCTACTGCTTTTTATTATGTGAAAAAGTTAAATCATTTTGTTGGTCGCTCATTTTCAGTCATTCCAGATTAGTCTTTTTTCATTTACATTATTTCCCCATGTCAGGGTGTTACGAGTGGCTTTGTTAGCAATGGACTGGTATTCATGGGGGTGTTGTAAAAAGCACAGAGGGAGAGACACTGCTCTTGTTTTGGCCACTTCTTTGATGTGCAGAGGTAAAATTCTAGTGAGAGTTCCTAGAGCAGAGAGCTGTGCCTGTCATGTGAGACAGGCTTCTGACAGGATCTCTCCGATACATCTGTAATTGCCACTACAAATAACTTCATATATATCCCCAGAGGTGGGGGCAGAGCCAGCCTGTGCAGTAGACAGGGGTTGTTCTTCAGGCATCAATAAGAAGGAAAAAGCTGAAGAAGGTTTACAAAAAGCACATTATTTTAGACCTGAAAGTAATCCCACTCTAGCAATTTGTTGATTCTTCCTCACGTTTTCTTCGTTGAGACCAGGAATGAAAATTTAAATTATCAAGGACCTGTTAGCTGTAGATTCTCACCCAAAACTGTGTTTTGTTTCTAGTGCTGAAGTAACTACTTACTTTTCCTCCTCCCATGATCTTCTCTGCAGCATACACTGATTTGCCACAGCGGGGACATTTATCCACGTCTACCACCTTCTTGGCAAACTTGGAAGCATTAGTTGGTGTAGAAGGGCGAGCAGGTTTTGGTGACCCCCTAAAACACAAGGTTTTGGTGGGTTTAGCTGCTGCTTAAAATGTCACCTCCCATAGAAAAAGGATTTTTTTTAAATAAGGGATGAAAAATACTAAATTGTCATTCTCAGGCATGCAAAGTGGGATAAAAAAGGAGAAAATCAGAGTATGCTGTTGAATTCATTGGGCAGAGAAACATTTGGACAGGGAATTGGGGTTTTCACCTGGCTCAGGGNTCTGTTGAATTCTGTGCTGTGTGATGGAAAAGTTGGTGCTGTAACCTCTGGTGTTACCTGTTCTGGGCTGAATACGTGGGGCTTACAGCAGCCACATGCAGAAAAGATTACATGAAATAAAAAGTGAGAGTGAAAACCAACTTTGTTTTATGGAGAGGCAAGAGGGAAAATACAATCAGAAGTCCTCTCTATTCTATATAGCTGACTGGCTGCTATTACTCAATGAGGGGCAAATAAAAAATCAGATTTTTGCATGCAGATGTTTCATTGGAAATGAAGATGTTTCATTCAGTGAAACATTTGGACAGGGAGTTGGGGTTTTCACCTGGCTCAGGGTCAAAAACACATCAGAAAAGTAGCTTTGCTTTGTGTTTCTGGACATTGTGCTTTATGTGTTTTGTGCTTAAGGCCTTTCACAGAATGATTCCTGAATTACTGGACTCTTAAACTGCAACAGGTCATTTTGTCTGCAGGATGTGACAGCTTTTGATGCAGGACTCTGTCTCTAATGGCTTCGTATCATACAAGGAGGTACATTTAAATACATTGTTTAAGCTCTTATTCCCTGCACAGCATATTGGTTAATTGGTTTCCTCATGGTTATACCAGAAGGAAGCATCATTGGTCTGGAAATGTGCAGCTTTGAGAATCATAGAAAAATCCTATAAAAATGTACTGCCAGAGCTAATTATGTGCTTTTGGAAGATGGTGTCCCATTAGAATGCCTTTGTTCAAATACACTTGCAGTGTGTTTGTGTTATTCGAGCCACAGGGAGGATTTAGAAATGTTATTTCCCCCACTGAGAGGAGAGCTTAGCAGTATGTGGTAGTGTGATTATTTCTCTAAGAGTAAAACCTAACTGCATTTTAGCCTCTGACAGGGAAAAAAAATAAAAAATATATATATTCTCATTTTCTACAGTGAATGGGACTTTACCACTGTGCTACAAATGGCAGCATACAATTGCAGTGAATATTTACAGCTGTGGGGGCTTATAAAGGCTGCTTCTGCACAATAATTGCCTATTGAAGGAGAAAGTAATTTGTAAAGAAGCCTTAAAGAGACCGAGCATCATTAAAACCTGGTAAATTATTGTGTCTGTGGAAGGGAAGGGCGTAGAAAACATCCTGATGCTGGATGTTGTTATGGAAACAGAATGAAATGTCTAAAGCAAGGGGGAGCAGAGGAAGGTGCTGGCAGAGGGTTTAACTCACTGCTGCAGGTTCAGGCCCAGGTGGTCCCCAGTGTCAGTGCTGAGACATCCAGCCCCTTGCCCAAAGCCCACTCCTTTGGGGCCGTATTTCCTCCCATAGCAGGTCTTGCAGTAGATTTCGGACTCGTGGGCTGCCACCGTGGTGCTGTCCAGAGCTTTCCTGCAGGCCACTGGGAACAGGCAGAGAGGGGCACCTGTCAGCTCTTGGGTTTTCACATTTGAGTTCATTTGGTTCAGAATAGTCACATTTGCTGTTTCTTTTTGTTTCACTTTTGTGCCGACCCACTCCTTTTCCTATATTTTTAAAACTTGACTGGGCTGTTGCTACAATAGGTGTGTGCCCACCACATGCTTTTCTTTTGCCTCTGTAACCTCAGGGAAATCATGGGCTTCTCAAAACAATTTGTCTAGATCTGTGGAGCTTAAGGTGGATTTGAGATCACCATCCTTAACTCCCAAACCTTAAAAAAAGGAGGTTGCAGGAGTGCTGATTCCACTCTGCATCTGGACCTTTCAAAGTATTCCCTCTGAGTCTGTGGTGGCTTTCTCAGCCCAGCTCAGCCTATTTTTGTGGGGTATGTTCCTGAAAGAGGCTTTAACATACATACCATGCCCAGAGTCAGGCAGGACATGTTGGGGCCTTTTTTATGATTATTATTTGTTTGTTTGAGCTGTGGCATGAAGGTAAAAGAAGTAAATCTGTGTTTGCTGTGAGCTTGGTGTGAGACAGCCTCCACCCTCCAGAGAGCAAGATGCTTTCAGTTCAGAGTGCCTAGAGAAAATCAGGATTTTCTAGGAAGCTAAAAATAATATTTCAATGCTGCTTACAAATTGTTTGCTGTCTCAGCAGTGGTTGACAGAGAGGGAAGAAAAGGCAAAGCCTTCTCTCCAGCTTCCTTTGTCCTGCAGAGGGCATTCCAGCCATGAGCTGGGGATAGCTTGGAAAATCGAGTTGCTTGGTTCGTGTATGCACCAGAAAGCTGTGAAATACAGAAGCACTGGAAGTGGCTGGAAGTGCAAGCTCTAAGAGGAGCCAGCTGAGGGTTTGACTAGTCCCTTTCCCCCATGTTCATTTTAAATATCCTCCCTGGGAGTCCAATTCATCCACTTCAGCTTCAGTTATAGAATCCTGGAATGGTTTGGGTTGGGAGGGACATTAAAGATCATCCAGTTCCCCTGCCGTGGCCAGGGACACCTACTAGACCAGGCTGCTGTTAAAGGGCAAAATAAAGTACCACTTATCTGTCCCCAGCCCTCTGCTTTGGCTTTCCTTCTCCCTGTACTGCATAGAGGGGAAAATAATTTGCAAAGACCTTTGCAGTTTGTAGAAATAAAATTAAGGGCTTCTGTAAATGTGCAAACCTGATCTCCTCGTGCTACAGTCTCTTCTGCTTTGACATGATTATTATGTTTGCTAAGGGAGTTAAGGGATGATGGAAACTCTAGCAGCAGATAAAGTGTTTCTATTTCTGGTACCTCAGGGATAGGGTATCAATTCCCCACAACAGATGGAGCAAAAGCCCTTGAAGTGCTATTGTTGAAATAACTCTGAGACCTGTCATCTGCCACCAGATCCTGGTCACCCTCTGGCACTGAGGAGACCCAGGCTGGTGGCATGAGATCCTGCCAAATGTCCCTCACAGCTGCAGTTTGAGTAAAAGCTGACAGGGACACAACAACCTGCAGGTAAAAAGCAGCACAGGAAGGAGGCATTGCTGGAAAGAGGTTTCTCTTTCCTAATATTTGTAGGGAAAAACTATGGAGTAGAGAATGTTTTATAGTTTAACTCATCTGGTTCTTCCTGTGTTAAACAGGTTGCTTTGAATAGTGTCTGATTTTGCTGAAATTGAAAAATACTGATCTGTTTTGTCTGGTCAGATATAATGTAAAATGCATGATATATTTGAATGTACAAAAGCTCAGCTAAAAAGGTGAACTGTTTCTGCACCTGAGGTTAGGTTGGGGAGGATTGATTTCCTTTGGTTGAGAAATGAAATCCTATAATTGGTTCATAGGAAAGCCCTTGAATGTGATACAGGATCCTGAGGCATCCAGAGCTTCTGAATAGTGTGTGTGAATTCATGGTTAAAGTAAAGCCAATTATCATACCTCTCATATGCCAGCTGGGCTTAGATGCATCTTTACTTTTTGACCTTAAGCATGTTTCTTATGGGAATGCTTTTTTTAGTATCTAACCTATTAATAATTCAGTTCAGACTTACAACTACAAGGGGAAGATAAAGTAAAATAAGAAACCACAACAAAATACACAACCAACCAACCAACAAAACCCCCACAACAAACCAAACTGTTGGCAGAGCTAAAGGATATATATTTTTTATCATGAATCACTAAAAAAAAAATTAGTTATAATAAGAATGTACTAAGAATGAAGTTTAAGCTAGAGAAATATTACTCACTCTGCTCTATTAGGACAGGTGGTTATTAGTTTCTCTGATATTTAGTATGGATTGTTATAAGCAGCATGTGGAAGACATAAGAAGGCGCTGGTTGAGACAGATTCTTTTCTTTTACCATTTTGTAAGAACTGGCTGAAGGTTCTCAATTAACTGAAAAGTTTTGGAAGGAATTCTTACTTGGCCTTTTAGGCATCTCTTGCAGGGCACTTGGAGAAAGACACAGACAATTCAAGTGTTTCCTTTGAACTCACTCTGCCTTGCACTGCACCATGTCAGCTGACCTGTAATGTCATCCTCATGCCTTCAATAAAAAGTCTCTTTCCATCCAGGAAAAGAGGCTGAAAAATTGGATTCAATGGCTTCAATGGAATTCATACTGCAAAGGTACTAAACCTCAAGCATTGTCTGCAAAATAAATTCTTCAGCTCTTTAGTTCTTAGCAAATTGTTTGCTCTCTCTCCACAAAGGGAAAACAGAGCTGAATTAATACCTTCTCTCCACCTTTTTTTTTAAAGTGGTAGCTCATCTGCAGAGAAAACAAAATTCCTGGACGTGCCACCCACCAACCATCACAGAGGAGCGTGGAGGGAAAGAGCAAGAGAAGTGGGACTACAGGAAATATGGGAAGGAGGAGACTGAGGTACATGCAGGGTGTTGGTGGGAGGTTTTGGTGCCACCAGGGTGATGTCTTTCAGCTTTTCTGTAAAAGTAATTGTCTCCTCTGATAGCCTAGTAAGAGATCCTTCTGTCCCAATGAGTGCTGTTCATTTAGTTCTCCTGGACCTTTGAGCTTGAAGCAAACCTGAAATATGCCATGTTTTGGGACAGAAGGGAGGGCTCTTGGAGAGGGACTGTGATCTTGTGATTCTGCAGCCCTCGAGCATCCCTGACAAAAACCATCTGATGTCTGGAAAGGTTAAAACCAGGAGCCCAACAGGCAGATTGCTCGGGGTAAAGGGCTAGAAAACTGCATGCAAAGTAATACAAAAGATTGAATGGAGGGTTTATACAAAGCTCTGGTGATGTTGGGGGTTAAACCAGTGTAGCCCAGCTTACTGCAGAGGAAGCAGGACTTGTGGAAACTCCTTCCATTGCACTGGATTTCCTCAGCATGGTACACAGTCTTCTCACAGGCACCACACTTGGCTCCACCTCCCCAGTTCGGCATCCCTGGCTCTGAAGGGCAACCTAGAAAATCAAATTACACCCATAAACTCAACAGCACAAGTGAATTATTTTAAATAGAACAGCTTGATTTTTTAAAAAAAAGTTATATTTTTCTCCCTCTCCAGTCAACTTGCAACATGCTACAAACCTGTGTGGTATCCTACCCATGTGTGAGGGTGCTACCCCCTGTTTTGGAGGGTGGGGACAGTCTAAACCCTCTGTCCTGTGTATCTCTTGTAAATAAAGATATTCCTTAGCTCAGTAAATATGTGAAATGATTGTGAGGTGTTTCAGTGAGAAGGTGCTAGGCTCACTCAAGCCTCTTCTGGAGAAGTGGATCTAGGATTAATTTTTCATCAAATAGTCATTTTCTCTCAGCCCTGCTCTCTGTACCCCAGCATAACCTTTCCCCCTCAGTTTTTGCTTTGTGTGTGTCGATCTGATTTTCAAGACAACTTCCAATGAAGGCTAGCAAACACTTTGAAGCTTTACTGGAGTGAAGCAAAAGTGGGGACAGCATTTGGCATTAAATTTTCTGCAGAACAGTTTTCTACCTTCACTCTCTGTTAACAGGCAGAGTGGTTATACCTCTGCAAAGCAAGTGCTGGTTCATCCAGTGCCCCCTGAGCTGCCTTGGCCACATGTCCTGTGCCAGTGTGGTGTTATTTTATACAGTTCATACCTGGGTAATTCCACCTTGAAGATGAACAAGTGTCATTTCAGAGGACACTTCAATAGAAACAAGCTGTTTGTTGCTTTTCTGAATTACTTGTGGAACAGCTGCAAGATGCCTGGGCTGCACAGCCACTGTAAAGCAACAGTGGATGGGTTCCTGAGGTACTTAAGGTGTTTTTTTTTCTTTCTTTGTCAATTATGTTTAAAATCTGAACCCCAGGGACAAGAAGAGCAGTGGCTGCTGTTCCAGCTCTGCTGCAGTGACTTGCCCAAGGTCACAGGAGGGCAGTGCCAGAGGCAGGAGCCCAGCTCAGGTCTCCTGACCTGGTGGTTGTGTGCCCTTCCCGCTGACTGTGCTATCACCCATCTGAAACAGCCCCAGCCCTCAGTCTGCCCTTCTGTTTTCTTGTTTGAGTCATCATTTCTGGAAAGACTGGGATGTCATCTTGTCACCTGCACATTGTATTATCGGGTTGTTCCAAGCTCCTGGCACAGGCCTTCCTTCTCCTTCTTGGAAAAGCAGTCACTTTCTTATTATAGTTATTTTGAAGCCTGCTGGTGCTATTTGTGTTTGATTCAATTTACCATAAGACACTCTCAACTAAGAAAAGGGTTTTGAACACTGAATTGGGCCTTGCTGTCTGAGAATTTTCTTCTGAGGTCCAATGAAGAGAGAGAGGGGAATTTATAGTGATGTAAATCACAGCAGTGGTGTAACATAAGCTGGTATTTTCAATTACTTCCATTTTAGACTATCATTTTACTATATATTTACACTGGACACTAATGGCCTGTGAATATCATGATCTTGGTGATGCCTGTACTTCTGGATTTCAGAATGAGATAAACAATGTCTACATGCCAGCTCTGCATCCTTAGTCTCCTCCAGACCCTCTCAACTCTCCTGGGAGGCTGCTCACCAGGCTGGACTGATCTGGCAGTTCCAAAACAGTAATGATGCAAAAAGGAAAACAAAATACAGCTTTCTTCTAATTCTGTTTAATGTAATGAGTAAGGAGCAAAAACCTGATGTAGCTGAAATGAGAAACAAAACTAACTGAGTGCAAGAAACACCCAGTGGATTTGATCCCTCTCAGTCAGTGAAGCCTTTACTGGACAGCACTGTTAAGTTCTTTTTCATTTCTTTTAAATGTGAGATAAAGGAACAGAGAGAAATCTTTCATGTGGGTAAAATCTTATTCTCATTCTGCCATTCTATTTTTTCTTCTATTTTTAAAGTGCTTTCATAGTGGTGCCATTTCCTCTTATGAAAATAGTTTGAGTGATGCTTCAAACATTTCAAAACAAGGAAGAGCGACTGGAGATAAAAATGGTGTTTGGGACACTTTCTTGAATGTTGGAATGAGATTTTGGGGTTCACAGTGTTCCCTCAGGTTTGCAGTGGGATCCCTTCCCAGCTGAGGCAGCCCTGGGAGCTGCCAGGGAGGAGAGGGTTGTGCCTCTGGTCTCTGTGAAGCTGCTTGTGCTGTGTTAGTTCCCCTCAAAGGCACACCAGGCAGCTCTGTCTGTGGTAATGGGGCAGTTTCTGGAAAGTAGCTCCAATTACATCATTAGCTGAAGGGGGGAAAGTAATCTCTGCAAAAGTCTGATAATGTGTGATAGTGAACCTTGTGCTGTCAGGGGCTGTGGTTGGAGCTCTTGGAAGAACCATTGTTCCTGAGGCTAATTATAGTAACATGACTGGGCATGCAGACACATTTTCCATGTTTTCTTGGCAGCACCTGATGGGAAGCTGAGGGAGAAAGAAGAAAGTCACAGTAAAACTATCCCCACGAGGATACCAGGGTAAGAATGGCACTGTGTGCCAGGATGTCTGTGCTGGGTGAGGGACCAGGGCAGGTCTGTCCTTGCTTTGCTCATCTCTCTGGACACTGAGCTGCAGTGCCATCCCTGAGGGTGCTGCCTGTGCAAACAAACACCACAGGGTGTGTGGCAGTCAGAGCTTTCTCCTCATCTAAATTATAATGGTGGGTAAATCTCCATCCTTACAATGTGCAAATAGAACTGTGTGTCCTGCTTGTCATCAGGGAAGAGTATACCCAAAGCCTTCATTTAATGTAATTTCATTGGATCTCAGAATTTAAATCCCCTTGAAATTCCCTGAACTTTGTTGTCTTAACCTGGTTAACCTGCAGTGTCTGCTCACCACATGGTGCTTGTTATATTCTGGTGATTTGGCAGGAAATAGAGTGGACTCATCATCCTAAACATAATAAATGTGTTTCTTTAATTATTAAATAAACTTCTGAGCATTAGCACTGCAACATGTAGGCACTCAATGGTACTGCTAAGCTGGAGGAGTGTTCTTGGACTTGCCCTATTTACTATCCAGTAGGTTGTATCATTCCTCAAAATGCAGTTACTATATGGAGTAGAATTTATACATGAGCTGTTCAGCCAGGAATACATACTTCCCATTATTCAGAGCTTATATCACTACCATATAGGCTAAGCTTGGAGCAAGGGAGCCTTTGAAGGGTTTGTGTGCTCTGCACAGGCATGAAAACATTGTGAGCCATCTTCTTTCAGGCTGTTAGTCATACTGTACAAATCTGGGTGTCACATCACTGCCACAGAGTGTCTTACTCCCATCAGAGTGCTACTGGTAAGAATATAATCCAGGAAGGTATTTAGATCCACTGATCTCAGTGGGTAGTGGGCACAGCACTGGCCTGATGGAGCTGTAGAGGAGCAAAAGGCAGTGTTAGTGCCACACTCTGCTGCACTGGGAAAGGTGTTGAAAGCAATTCTGCTGCTTCCTTGCTAAACACAGGGTTTTGCCTTCTACATGCTCATGCCTTTGCCAGTCTGGAGCTCAGGTCTTATCTGAATGGGCTGCAAAAGTTGTGCATTGTGTGGCTGGGAGGATTATCTTGGGTGCCACATGTGCTACAGGATGGCTCTGCAGGGGCTAAGAATGGGAAATACTGGCCTTTGTGAGCCCTGCTTGTAGAAATGCTGAATGGGGACCAAGGGGCAGGATGTGCCTTCCAATTCTGGCCATTTTATAGTCCCAGCTGAGCTCCTTGGTCCTGACTCAATAAGAATCCCAGTTAATTACCCAATGAATTAGCAGCAATAGTATCCCATTCAGATATCACTGCCTACGTTGAAATGCCAGTATCGAGGCTACCTTTGAGATCCTTTTGCCAGCTGGAGTCTGGGGGAGATGCCAATGCAGCCAGGGCTGAGCTGGTATCTAATCACAGCTCTGCTGTGACCTGTCCTGTGACCACAGGGACTCATTTGACCATCCTTAGTGTTTCTGCCCCACCAGCACCGTGGGGGGAACAATTCATCCCTCCCTTTGTACAGTAGCAAAAACAGTGCCAGTTTTTCTCTTTCTCTGCAACCAACCCTCACTGTGTCTGCAGTACAAGGCACAATTCCTGCCCCTGCACCTCAAACAGCCTGGAGGTGTTTCTGTCAAAATCCAGCCCCTTGCAGAACGAGTTCTCTCTCAGCAGGACAGATTCACAGCAGAGGAAATGTTTGTGTTTGAAGGTTGAGCTCATTTAATGAAGATGTGGCATCGTTACTGTTTATAATCATATTCGTTATATTCTGGTCCATTCAGGGGAGTGTGGATACAGGTAAACCTTAAGTTCATTAGTTGTTGTCATACCTTGAGCTCCCACCACAATCTCATCATGATTAGCACTTTATTTCTGCAGTAAAGCAATGCATAGAGATCCAGGGATGGGAATTCCAACACTGACACAGGAAACTAAATGCTGATTTTTCAATGGCACTGGTCACCCTAACTTACACCCCCCCTTTGGAAACAAAAGATTTTAACTAGTTTGATATGAAGCTGATGGCTGATAGTGTCCCATTCCTTCACTTTCATCTCCCTTCTTCCAAATTATCTATTAGTTTCTAGCATAGTGATGCCACATTTCTTTTGAAACTTCCTTGATCCACAATTTTGCAGAAATTTAAGATTGCATCTCCAAAAAATAAGATATCCTGACAGTAGAACAAGCTATTTCATTCTGACCTAACAGCCAAGGACACCCCACACTCACACAGACTCACACCTTGTACAGACACACTCAGGGTTCAGATGCATCCACGTGGCTGTGGAAAGCTGCATCCTGCTGTACAAATGTCCCATTCTTTTTTCCAGACCTAATCCTGGGCTATCAGCTTTCACTTTTCCTTCCACGAGATCCTTCTCTAAACCCTTTTCTGTGCACTAAGTCTTTCAAGTGCCAAATAAAGCTATTGCATGCTTTGAAATAGCACCAGGACAGTTAAGACACAGAATTATTTTACCTACATACAAGGCTTTATTCTTTGAAATAATTTGACCTTTAGGTAGAAAGCTTTTCAAATTAGTATCATATATGTATTTATTTAGATTATTGAGACTTTTCTGAAGACATAACCAATCCCACTCTCTTGCAATGCTTGAGTGATGGATGTGGGAATAATTCTTCCATCCTGCATTCTTATCTAGCCATTTTCTGTCAAGTCTGCATAGAAGTTTTCTTCTTATTGGGTATAAAGCCAATTGGCCACTGATATTAAATATCTTGAAGGTTGGAGGTGGGTTGGTTTTGGGTTTTTAACTTCTAGAATCCTATTACCTGAGAAACCATGAAAGCACACAAAATCGTCTGCTTTGTACATCTGCTTTTTAAAGGCAAGCTGTTTGTGGAAAAAATAATTCTGTAGCTTTGTAACAAAAATGTTGAGCACTCTGAAACTTCTGTTACCCAGCCTTGCATAGTCAAAATGAGTGTCTCTAATGAGGATCCCCAAAACCCTGTTCTTGCAACACCAAGAGATTCCCAGAGGAATCTCCCTTATCAGCTAAACCTAAAATACTGCCCTGAGCTCTGTAGGACTCGTGTTTCTGTGCTATACCCACAAGTTTTCCTTTGTTAAGCAACTCCTTGTGGGGTAAAAAAGGTACCCAAACCCAGGTATGAGACAGAACCCATCGGGCTCTACTTACCAGAGTCGCTTGAAGGGTCTCCCTCTTTTCTTAGGATTCCAAGGGTTGGAGCAGGAGGGGTCCCTGCACTCCTTAAATGCAGTGACCACAACTGCTGGCCCTATAAGCAGGGAGGGGAGGGGAGGGAGAGTTTCAGGGATCTGAGCAATGCCATTGCTATCACCGAGCTGAAAATAACCTCTGACAAAAGCCTGGCATTTTGTCCCCTGATGTCCACTTGTGAGTAGGTGGACAACAATGCAGCCCCTCGGGTTACACCTAAAGGACATTCCTGGCTGCAGCCTAACAGATCAGGAATAAGGATTAAAGTTTTATAGCTGCTCTGCTGCGTTGCTTAAATGTGAATCATGAAATAGCAGTCCCTTGAAATGAGGATTTAGTTACTAGTGGTCACATTGCCAATATTGAATTATTAAAAATAATAATGAATTAAAGCCCCTGGAACACAACATTCTTAAACCAAATGGCATTTCATTCTGCCATTCATCATTTGATAGATACAACTGGTTTGCCTTCTGGGATGCAGAGAATTATGCTTTTCACTCTAATCTTTCAATTTTTACTGCTTTTTTGGCATTAAGATGGCTAGTTAATGTGTTGGATAATATTTAGCCTGTCTAATAATTGCAGTTCTCTTTGCCATGCCTGACTGAGCCCCTTGGAAATGGATGATGCTGCTGATGTGTTGAGATGTGGGCAATAAAGTACGAGGCACTTAAAATTCACTTTTAACAGGGTTTTATTTTAAGGCTTAGTAGGTAATTTCTGATGGGATGCCTGAATTCAACAACTTTGCTCAGTTTTGTGGACTTTGTTGTGTGTGAAAGGGCCAAACCCTGATAACCTGGGGGGTAAAACACCAGAAGCTTCCCTCTGAAGCTGAATGTCTCAACTCAGGGACTTCCATGGAATCATAAGGAAATTAAATGCCAAATTCATGTCAGACTTTAGGCTTTTAGGGGTCTGTTTGCTATGAAGAGTCTTAGGAGCCTATAAATCCATTTGCTGTTGAGTCTGGCAAGGATTTTATAATGCAGAGACAGGTCCTGGGTGTAAAGTTGAAAGGCAATTTTTAATCTAAGCAGGAGAGTTGGGCTCCATCTCTTCTTGGTCATTCTCCCTGGACACTTAATGGGATTCTTGTGTCAGATGAGGCCAAATGCAGAGGGGATGGTGCAGTGTGTGTGGGATGAAGGTTTCTTGTGAGGAGGGATTGAGACAGGACTTTCACTATTGGGGTGCAGAAGAAGCACTGAGAAACTTCTAAAAACTTCATGTTTGTACCCTTGTTTTATGTCAGGACTCCAACATCTGAGAGAGCTGAATCTTCTTGGGTCTTCTCTCATGCTTCTCTCTGCTCAGCTGTGGTTAGCAGGACCTGGGATTGAAAGAAGAGATTGAAGAGACCTGCAACCAGAGCTGCACACCCATCAACTGGAGTGAGAACATATTTTTGTCTGCAAATCAAAGGCAGGGATTAAATACCCTGCTTGGAGAACAGGAACACAGTGCATCAAAACCAGTTATCCCTTTGGAGAAGAAAAATCCACTCACTGCTGCAGTGAGAATTCCTCCATCTTTCAGCTTTTACTCTTCTCCTCATTTAGGAGTGTTTCAATAGTGATCCTGCTCTGTCAGGTGTATTTTATTATAATTTTACATTAGTAGAGAGCAGGCCAGTTAGTTTTATTGTGTTAGCTGTTTTAACTATGTATTTTAATCCAGTCGAAGCCTGAATTTTGGGCTTTGCTACCATTTCTCCTGTCCCAGTTTGGTCTGCCAGGCACCTGGAAGAGCAGATACATTATATTTTGATTTAATTTCTGAGTTATTCCTTGCTACCAGAGTGTGAACTGTATGAGGAGTCTTCACCTTTCTTCTTTCAGTACAGAAGAGACACTGATGTGTTTAAATTTAAATTAATCATTGAAGTTAAATGGTTTAACTTCACCTGTTTGAAATCCCCGTGACATTTGGATACACTTTCCAGAATGCTCCAGGGCGATAATGATACTCAGAATCCCTTACTTTGTAACTATGTTTTACTCTAATTGTTGTTTTCAGAACCTGTAATATCTGGTGATAAGAGTTCAGAAGTTACATTGAATTACTTAAGCCCTTTTTTGATGAAATGATATTTTCCCTTCCTTCACAGCAAAGAGACATCACTGTGTGACCAAAAAAAAGAATGAAGAGGTGCCAGTGAATATACAATGTATATGCTTAACTCAGGTAATGTAATGTCATCAAACAGAAAAAGTCAATGCAGGGTTTTGTGTAAGTTTAATCTGAACAAATTGATTTAAAAATACAGTATAAATAATTCTTAACTTATATAAAAATTGATTAAGAAAATCCTGGGGGGTTTTGGTTGTTTTTTTTTTTACTAACTTTACAAAAGAGCATTATTAAACAAAAAAGCAAAACATGTTAACTATGGCCTTCTTGTTAAGACATAAAATATGTACACGCTGACAGTACTTTTTTTTTTGGTGCAAAATATGTACTGACTGTACCTTTCTGTACAAAGACAATTCCATCTTACTTTGCATAGAAGAAAATCAACACACACACACACAAAAAAAAAAAACAACCCCACGAGATACATAACTTTGTTGTTAAAATACTTCAGGTAAGTCTTTTTGGAAAAATTCATTAGCTATTAACTCTCATGAAGAGCCAGTTTTATTTCTAAAGCATTAATTAAGGCTATTCCAGCATTGAAGGTTGTCCAAACCATTGTCCATCATCCAATGCCAGAGGTGTGCAGTGTGTTACCAGTAATTATGCCTGTTAACACATTCAGCAATTTCATATCCCAAAATTAATCTTCGGAAACTTCAAGTTTTCGTTGAGGAATATTTAGAGTTCCTTGAGAGGTTCTCTCGGGACCCTCTGAGGTTGCAGAGAGTGAAAATCCAGAGTTTGGCCCTCCTGGGGTGCGGAAAAAGTTTTCTGTAACTGCCTGAGGCTCTTGAGGTTCCTTTGGAGCAGAAGGCTGAAGAGAAGAGAGAAAGTTACTTTTATTTAAGGGGAAAAAAGTGAATTTTATCTTTAGGTTTATGCACTATGTTAGCAAACTCCTTTTTTATTTCCCCCCCTGAAATTTAAAAACCTAACAACTTTTTCCTGTCTTACTGTATAACTGTATTTCTTGATATAAATATATATAAATAAATTATATTTGTTTCTAATCCCCTCCTAACTCCTTTTTAAATACAAACAGATATTAGGCAATACAGTATTACATAAAATATACAGAAAAACTTCCCTTATTTTAAACTTATTTTAAAGTCCTCTACAGTCCTATCCTAATTGTAAAAAAAAAAGCTAATATTAAACACAAGAACTTGAGAGTATATTAGGGAAGTAACAAGAAGGAAAGATAAAGTAACAAATGGACAATTTGTTAATAATAAGCCATGCAAAATTCTCCCTCTAAAACAGTTGTCTCTTCACATCTTGTCATCTTCCAGCTGGCTCCACTTCCACAACAGATAAGTTACTTATCTTCCTTGCTAACCTCTCAGTTCTATCTTAGGCTGGCCTCCACTGCTAGCTCTTTTTGGGCACTGCTGATTTCTAAAGATCAAAAAAAATATGTTGATTTAAAAACTTTACCTGCTGTCAAGGAATTACTGCACTGTCCTTCCCCCTCAACCCACCACGGCCAAGGTGCAGTGTTTGTCCTTACCTTCCCTTCTTGCAGGTTTGTGTTTCCTGAGCTGTTTTCTGCCTGGGAAGAGGCTGGCACGTGCTGAAGAACAGGATTTGCAGGGACTTGCACACCAGCAGGTATGAGTCCTATGTGTTGCAGCATAAAGTTCAGAGCTGAAGAGCTGGGATTTGGGGCAGAGCTGGCGTTGCTGGAGTTGAGGCAGGAGTTGCTCAGCACAGGGGCAGCAGCTATGGAGTTTGGTGACAGCATTATATTCAGGGGTGTTATATGGAAAGCAGGGATGTTCACTGTTTTCAGTTCTGAGGCTGGCATTGGGATGACACCTGAAACACAAACATCAGGTGTTGAAGGGAGTGGAGAACTGAGACTCAGGACATTGTGCTGTGATTTCTGTACCTCAGGAGGAGGAACCTGGCCCCTGATCCCTTAAGCCAGACAAGTCTCTGCCTGTCTCACTGAACACTCACCAGTAACAGGTGAGCTGTAGGTAGGGTGCTGTAAGGAACACATCCCAGCTTTCTCTTTATTGGAGCAGTCTGCCTTGTTGCCATGGGTGCAGTGTGTAAAAGGAATAAGATAACCAGAGGGAAAAAAAGTCTGAGAAAGAAAAAGACAACACACCTTTAGCTCAAACACGTAATAAACCCCAAATGTTTTCTCCAAAGCTGCACCCCCTTGGCCTGCTCTTATTCTTTATCCTCCATGTCCCCAGGATCCTGCATGCCATGCCTGTGCTACCTTCTGTCTGACACAAGGAAATGCCCTCTCTAAAGACCACACAGAAGTCAGCTGGCTCCATTTCCAGCTGATACCCTCAGTGAGGAACTGGAAATCCACCTGGGATTAACACAGTGCAATTAGACCAGATGAAAAAGAAATCCCCATATTGAATAGCTTTTTCCAGAAGAAATTACTGGACCCAGTAGCCATCATGTCACCTCATTCTTTTTTTCATAAAACCAACATTGGAAGACAAATCTTTTGCATTTACATGTTCTGTTTTTGCCAACAGAACTACTCTTTGTTCAGGTTCTCCACAGCAGTTAAGCCTGAACTGCAGAATACTGGATTTTACTGATTTTGTGGAGGTCTGTTTCAAAGTATTTGCAAACAAAGGACAGGGGAGGTGAGGTATCTCAGCATTGCCCTCAGCTACTTAGGGTGATCCTCATTCCAACTGAAGCCTGAAAGCCACTTTATGTCCTCTTATTTGTGTGTCAATGCAGAAACAGAAGTCCTACATTCCTACAAAAGAAGGTTTTAAAAGCACACTAAAAAGCATCCAACCAAAGACAATCTGTATGGGTGTATTTCATTATAGTTTTGTTTCTTGGGCAAAGACTCCAAGTGGTGTTTTCCCAGGAATGCCAAGACCTGATGCAGTGTCTGACAAAGCTTACCTCAGGAGCAGGAATGGCAAATGCTACAGGGATGTCTTGTTTAGTTTTGGTTTTATCCTCATCTTCTGGAATATTTTCCTTTTTACACTGGTCACAGCAACCTGCCGTGTTCTGATCTAATGTTTTGGTTTCATTCTGCTTCTCCTCCTGGACATTTTCCTTTTCATGATTCATTTGTGAGCTATTAGAAGGTGGTTTTTCATTTTTAGTGGATTCTCCCTTTAAAAAAAGGACATACAAAAAGAGAAGCAGACATTGTAAGGCTTAACATTCTCAATTACAGCCCTACAATGAGATCTCTGCATTTTTAAAGATTGGAAGGGAAGCTTCCTCCTTTCTCCTCATCCCAGGTTTGTGCTATAAACATTTCTGGTCACTAAGATGACCAGGTCCATGTTATCCCCTCTTGCTCCTTCACAGCTGATGGGTGTTGGACACCACACGTTGTCACAACATGCTGACAACATATGAGGACTGTTTTGGCAAGCCCAATTAACAGCAAGGTTATAATTTACAGAGATGCTAAAACATTCAACAACCAAGTAGTACAAAGCAATCCAGCCCATTTCTCAATATGAATCAAGCATGTCTGAACTTTATTCTCTTTGTGTGCTGTTTTATGATGCCTACAGCAACCCAACCATGTGCAGCAGGGGCTGGAAATATTTAGAAGGTATCAGGATTTTGGGACATTCCTTGTCCAGTGACTGGTATGTGTCCACTTTTCCTCCTAACCCCTCTAAAGCCAAGAAAGAATGTCAAGAAGTTCATAGAATCCTAGAATGGTTTGGGTTGGAAGGGACCTTAAAGATCATCTCCTTCCAACCCCACTCTTGGCCTGACCTGCTCCACAGTCAGGACAAATAGGTATAAATAGGTAAAAGTCTTGATGTGTTTGGGGAGTTGTTTTGACTCACATCTGTAAACGTTGACACATCTTCTCAGAGGCAAACCCAAGCCTCCCAAACATCAGCAAGCACAACAAATGAACATCATCCCTTCAAACATAATGTTATTGAAAACACCTACACGCACTGGCAAGCTCCTAAATCACTTTGGAAATGAGTAGGTGGCAACATCATCAAGCTCTAAAATGGCATTTTAAAACTCATATAACTTACCAAAGAAGTACCAAAGCTTTCCTCATCACTTCTGTGCCTTTTAATTAAATTATTCTCTTGTAATGCTTGTGATCTTTTAAGGCACCTTTGTGATGAAGTTTCTGATTTCATCTCTGGCCTTTCTTCAGCTGCCAAGGGCTTTGTTGGCTCAGCCGTAGCGATCTGATTGTCCCCTTCCTCAGTGGTTATTTTGTTGATACCTTTTGAACTATTACTCTTAACTCCAGTTACATTAGCACACGGTAGAGGCTGCAACATAAAACCTGGGCTGTAGGTTGTCACAGTGTGGGCTTGGGAAGGATGCAGATATATTGCATATGAGACCCCTGAGTGAGGATGAGGTAGGATTACTGGTGAGACTGAGCTGTGGCTCGCAGGGGACACCCCCAGGGGCTGGCTGGGTGCTGGCTGCTCAGAGGGTTCAGCCTTGGGGACTGCCTCTGCTGAGGGCAGGGCACATTTCATTTGCATCTCCTCTGCTGTCCTGAAACGAAAGAAAAACAAACAAACAAACAAGCCCAAACATATTTTAATTCCTTCATGCAGAAATGAACGCCCCGACAAATTAATTTCTGTAGCACAAAGACTTAACGTGAACTTGTATTTCTCAATCTGCTAAATAGAAAATAAATGAAAAAACAGCCTGCAGCTCCAAGGGTTAGTGGTTTCTGCAGACTTGCCCCACTCAAACTGAGCACAGCTTTAACTTAATGGCCAAGTTAAAGCCATCCCAAAGCTTCTCACCTTGACACTGGTGCAAACTTACTTGGATTGTCCCTCCAGCTGGGGTTTAGGGATTGCTGGAAGCTGAGCTATGGTACTTGGGAAAACTGGTAAACTTTGATAAGTACCTGGTTGGAGGAGGAAAACAAATCAAAACTGTTAGTACCTCAAATGTAGGAGCTAAAATTTAACTTTAACTTGAGGAGACTGCTTTATTTAATGTATCAAACACATTTAATGATGACTTAATGATGTAATAGCAAACACTATGACTTATTATCCTCAAACTGCAGCCCAGACTTCATTTGATCAATTGGATGTCACTTAACAGCAAATTTTACAGCCCCCCAGAGAGGATCCCTGACAAGAGCATGAACATTGATAGGTAATTTTCTTTCAATTTTCTGGAATACATATAATCCAAAGCAGAGTTTTCACACCAAAGCAAGCCCAAATATTTAATGCAAAGCTAGATCAAACTTAAAAAAAACAACGTAGAAAACTATACCTACTTGTACTTATTTTAACTGGGCTGGTTGGAGCAGACTGGATCTTTCTTCTGTCGTTTTCTATACTCTTAACTAACTTTATTAGAGATGAATGCCGAGTGAAGTTTTGCTTTCCTTTTGAAGGAAAAAGGTTTTTTGAGCAGTGCTCTTTGGAAGGGATGGATTCTGAAATAGGTGAGGAACAGGTTGTAGAAGTTGCTTCAAGTTTTGTGTCTAAAAAGTAGGAAAAAAGAGAAAATACATATCATATGCAGATTCAGTAATTAGAAGCAATTATTTGACCCTGGCTTATAATTATTGAAGTACCAGCAGCATCAAACATAGAAATTCAAGATCCTGTCTCTGTGTGAGAACATCTGCAATGTGGAGATAGATACTGGTGTGCTGTGCTGTCAAGGACAAAGGACAGTGATGTGACAAGTAAAAGACTTTCTGCTTAGTTATTCTGTCTTGTGATCCAGAAATTCTAGCAGAGAAAACGAAGAAACAATCAAAAATCACTAGCAGAACAAAAGGAAATTACACAAACACCTACCCTGAATATTTGGCAAGACCTCAGGTCCTGTCCATTTGAATGCTGGTTTTCTGCCTCTCTCCTCTGTCACATGAACTTTCTTGATAAGCTTCAGGCTGCTGAGAACATTTGCTATGTCATAAAGTCTCCTAATTTTGGCTGAAATAAAATAAAAAGAAACAAATGTAAAGCATGGCAATTCCAATTAAAAAGTTAGCATATGTGAGATTAAAAATGGTGCAATGGCCTTTTAGCAGCTGAAAGGAAAAAGCTTTATTTTTTTTTGTCAAAACAATTTTGGGGAATAGGTATTTATAGAATGAAATAACATATTAGGGAATAGTTTTAGGCAGAAATCAAATTACAAGTGATTTTCTAGAATGCAAAGTGAACTGCTACTGAAAATTTAAAGTCTAGCAAGTCATGGAACTTGGGGCTGTGCTTTGTAACCAAGAACATGGTAAAACATGTGGTACCTGAAATACAGGCACATGGAATGCCCTGAAAATGCTTTTTACTGTGAGACAGGCTTTGTGGAAGAATGAAAACAGAGAAAAAACCCCACTGACCAACCACCCACTGTCTCTATGTTGCCATGAGGGACTGGAAAGGAAATTAGGAACTGAAACCAGCAAGGATCAGCTTTGTATAGATACAATTCCACACAAGAAAGCAAAGGAGTCTGTCTGAGAATCAAGGAAGAGTCTAATTTTCAATGAAACCCACAATTAACTCTTGATCCCTCAAAAGCAGGCACATTTTTAATTCTTATACATGGACAGACCAAGACCTAGACCTAGAAGGAACTTTTCATTTGAATGGAGAGGAAGTGTGCAGGGAACTGAGAGCAGGGTAAAAGAATGAAGAAATAATTGGCAGTTAGAGCTTTTGGTTTCACTTCCTCTGACATTTAAGTTACTAGCAGGACTTTGACACCATTTCTTTAGATTTCCACCAAGTTAGTTACATGAGCAGAACACAGATTTGCATAATTCTGGGGCATCTTTGGTGAAATGGTGCTGAAAGCTTTGACAGGTTGCTTGAGGAAAGAGAAATTGTTCCCAACAAGCAGCTTTGTGGCATTACTTCAGGAGAGGGGATTTAATGGACTTTTCCTTTTACATGACATTATGTATCAATGACTATACACAAGTGGGTCCCTCTTAGAAACTGCACAAGGTGTTTAGTGAGTTTTTGGAGGCTCAAATATATTTATGACAGGAAAAATATGATGGTATTTTACATTATGTGAATTACAATAACTCATTTAGCTTACACTTGATATTGTACTTACTTTTAAATTTGCTTTTATCTAAGTCTTCTAACTGGTCTTCTCCAATCAAGATTTTAGCAGCAACTTCCAGGCTCACTATTTGAGGTGTTGAGACAAGAAACAGCATCACAAATTTCTGACTCATCACTCGTAAAGACTTGTATTTCCTACCATTCACTGACGCTGCAGCAGGGAGGAGAAAGGATTAAAGCACTAAGTGCCACATCAGCTACAAACGTTTCTAAAACACTGTAGAGATTTGTCAGTAATAATAAATACAAGAACAAACAACACAGGGCCAGTGTGGACTCCAGAATCATGTTTCTACATGACAGGAGTCAGATAACTGGGTGGATACCAAGTCTAACTACAAAGAAAAGAGCATCATGTATCCCCCATACACATTTCCTATTGTCTAACAACTTGTACGCTTAAAGATGTTTAACCCTTAATTGACATTGAAATGAGACCTAAATTAAAAAAAAAAACCCAAACCCAAATTGAGTAATTTATGCTTTTGGCTTCTATAACATCCAGTGGTAACATCTGGCTTTTTAACAATGCAAAGGTAATAACCACTGGATTGTGTGTTTGTATATTTGATAGTTTCACCTGGTTCTCCCTTGTTCTTGTCTTGTAAAAACAAACTACACGTGCAAGAATTGAATGAATAACACAAGTGAAAGAGTGCAGAGCACTTTTTCTCACCACAAACAGTTGTGGTGGCTTTGGGGCAGTACCATCTCAGAAAAAAACCCAAAACAATAAGTATTTTTTCCAAGTTCATAGACATGTATCATTACAAACACATTATTTTTGGCATTGTAGAGAATTATTACCAGCACGAAATTCCACTCCTGGAAGCTCCACAAAAGGCATTTCTGACTGCTCACTTGAGCCAAGAGAACTTGCCATTTCTTCCTTTTTTTCACCATCAGCCTCAAATTCGTGCTCGTACTCTCTCTTCTTGATCATCTGGATTTGCTGGATGTATTTGTTCTCTTCTCCAACTCTTTTCAAAGCCTGCAGGGTCTGGGGGAGGTTGTGCCTCCCGTGCCAGATGTATCTGTTCCTGGCCAGGCGGCTCACCATGTGCAGGCTCTCCAGCACATTCACAATGTCATAAATGCGCCTGCGCTCGACATCTGGGAAAGGAAGAGATGAATGTGATGTCTCTGCTACATCAAATATGTTTAGTCATGCATTTACCTGCAACACAGATTCCTATCCTTCCCTCTCAATACACTTCTAAACCAGTTTGGCCAGTTCCTTGAGACAAAAGTTTCTGGAAGGAGTCCCCATAGATCTTGCCAGCAAGGAAAACAATTCCTGCTTCAGATATGGGAGGACTTGCTGTTCCACAGTTGTTTACAGCATTCCTTAAGAAATAAAACTTACTGTTGCCAGAAGAGCCATTATATGGGTTTCAATCCAGCTTTAAAAAAAAAGAGAGGATTTTTAATTATTCATTGCATCGATTTTAGATTGTCTCCTTAAATGACCTTGAAACCTCATTGTAGGGAAGTGGTTTTTAACTTCTTTTTGTATGTTATTCTATTAACACATTGTCATTTCCTCTTTTGTCTGTTAAATTCTTGGGTTTGAGTAGGCATTTTTTAGAAGATGTTCTTTTGTACAAAGTATAAAAAATATAAAAATTTTAAAGCCGTATGACTTTTAACTATTATCAGTGTATAATCTGCAGAATACTGTAACTCCATAGCTTTTTGATTTACAAAAGCTTCAGCTTGATGTTAGCAACTCAGACTCTCTGAAGACCATCAGTGCAAGATAAAAATAGTGATACAAAACTAAAAAAGTTAAATTATCATCAAAGGCAGAAAGTAGTTTCTTGCTTTGATGTCATGGTTGGACAGGAAGTTGTGGGTTGAGTTTGAGAAATGCAAGTTCCTGCTGCAAACACACACCAAGTAATCTTAGCCATCATCTCTGGTTATCTGTGATATCAGCAATAATTTAGATGTTTAATATTAAGCAGAATTCAGAGTTTCTCAGTTCAGTTCACTGATGAAACTTGAGCTTTTTAAAAGAATTTCTATAAGAACGAGGAGTCTAAAACTGTGTTTAAATAAGTTTGAAAAAACCCAGTGAACATTCAACATTTTATGGAGCAAAATGACACTAACACAAATGGCAAGTTATTGGCACATTCGTGTGAAGAAATCTTTAACAGCACGGGCAGCAACTTACGTAGCTCTTCAGTGACTTCATCCAGGCAAATGTAACTTTTCTGTGCAGCACTGGGATAATCAGGATATCGAGCTAAGAATTTATGACACAGCAATCCAAGGCTTTTCTCTTTGCGACTGGGCTGAGACTTTTCATATTCATCCCCCAATAAGTGCTCCTACATGGCAATGAGGAAAGGAGAATTGGAGGTTTTTGACAATATGCAAACATAGATATTTAACATCTTCATTGTGAACACTGTCAAAGGCCCCCTGTTCTCCCCTTTTCCTCAGCAGCTGTGAAATAAAACCAGCAGAACATTCCCTGTTATGTGGAGCTAGTCAACATCCTTACTTATATTTGGTAAATGCTCCAAAAATCAAAGCTTTAAAAAAAGGTTATGTCAATGTACAACATTTTATACTGAAATAAACAGCCTTCAGCTAACCTGGGGGGGAAAAAAAGCAAATACAGCCAGCTTTCCAACATACCTGCAAACAGTGTTTTGCCTGCAGGACCTCAGCTGAAGTGTCTGACAGTTGCTTCCTCTGTTCTCTGCTCCTGATCTCAGGACTGGCTGCACTGATCAGCATCTTCAGGTTGGACGTGGGTGTCCATGGCTCTGCTGGAGGGGTGTCCTGGGGTTTTGGGGGTGTGCTGAGGGGCTGGCAGTCGGGCTGTCTCTCTGTCAGTACCAACTGGGAGGTAGCTGCTTGTTTCAGAGGCGTTTTCAGCACAGTTTTGCATGGCTCAGAAGGCTCGTTTTCCTAAACACCAAGAAAAAGAACAACGGTGAGATTAAAACCCAATAAGCCATTTGTCAATAACAGTCAAAGGGGGATAGAGATCCATGGCATTTTTTGGGTAGCTCCAAGTGGAGGTTTCTCTATCCCTGAAAACCATTTCTGTGCCTGTAGCTTAAGGCTTGGGTTATCCTTCAGGTAATTTTCCTTTCCTTTTCCTCTGGGGAAAATACAGTCAGAATGAATGAGCAATAAAGAAACACATTGTCACGACCTGACAGTGGGCATGATGTTCCTTATAAATTCTCGTTGGGCTGTGGAGACACCAGCCCATGTGTCAGGGAACTCATCCCTTATTATATGGTCTCCCAAGCTCTTGACTTTTACAGCTTTAACAAGCCCTCCCGAGCATTGGGATGGGGGCTCTGGAGCATCCCGGGGGACTCTGGGGGGTCTCTAGAGCATCCCGGGACTGTCAGAGACTCCCGGGGCATTCCGGAGGTCTCTGGAGCATCCCGGGGCTGTCTGAGACGCCCGGGGCATTCCAGGGGTCTCTGGAGCATCCCGGGGGCCTCCGGTACTCCCGGGGAGTGTCTGAGACTCTCGGGTGTCTTTGGAGCATCCCGGAGGTGTCTGAGACTCCTGGGGGTCTCCGGAGCATCGCCGGGGTCTCTGGGGATCCCGGTGGGTGTTTAGAGCTCTCGGGAGGTCTCCGGAGCATCCCGGGGGGCTCTGGAACCCCGGGAGGGTCTCTGGAGCTCCTGGAGGGGTCTCCGAAGCTCCTCAGGGGTGTCTGAGACTCCCGGGGGTCTCTGGGGCTCTCCGGAGCATCCCGGAGGTGCCTCTGGACCTCCCGGGGGATCTCCGGAGCATCCCGGGACTCCAGGCAGGCTCGGCACGGGCAGCGGGCTCAGCCCAGCCCTCTCTGCCCATGGCACCTTCCCTGTCACGGCAGCGCTGAAAGCGGACACGCTGACCTGCTTATCCTCCCTGCTCCTCCACACGCCTCTGGATAAGGGAAAAGAAGAACAAACCAAATAAAACCCAAACAAGGAGGGGGAGCAGGAGGAAGGAGCGCTCCTTACGGGCTCAGGGGAGAAAAGGTCGCCAGGGATGAAGTTTCAGCGGTTTCGTTATGGAGAGACAGGGATTAAAGGTCTGATCGCTGGGGCTGGGGGGCTCGGGGG
>WBMV01002430.1:52708-78915 GCA_013396655.1 Campylorhamphus procurvoides
GGGAGTGTGAGGGACACACCGTGTGGGATATACCGGGAGTGTGAGGGACACACCGTGTGGGATATACCGGGAGTGTGAGGGACACATCGTGTGGGATATACCGGGAGTGTGAGGGACACACCGTGTGGGATATACTGGGAGTGTGAGGGACACACCGTGTGGGATATACCGGGAGTGTGAGGGACACACTGGGTGGGATACACCGGGAATGTGAGACACACTGTGTGGGACACACACCGGGAATGTGGGATATACCGGGAATGTGGGATATACTGGGCGTGTGGGACATTGTGTGGGATACACACTGGGACTGTGGGGTATACCGGGGGACACATTGTGTGGGATATACTGGGAGTGTGGGACACACACCGTGTGGGATACACACCAGGACTGTGGGACACACACTGTGAGTGTGAAAACACCACAAGTCGTGTGTGAAACATGCCATGTGAAACACTGTGCCCTGTGGGACACACATTGTGGAACACCGTGGGTGAAACACCACACACTGGGTGAGAAGCACACCACACACACTGCACATGTGAGTGAACACACCGCACATCATGTCTGAAACACATCACACATATCTGAAACATCACATATCATATATGAAACACATCATATCTGAAACACATCACACATCATGTCTGAAACACATCACTCTTCATGTCTGAAACACATCACACATCATGTCTGAAACACATCACTCTTCATGTCTGAAACACATCACACATCATGTCTGAAACACAAGTCATGTCTGAAACACATCACACGTCATGTCTGAAACACGAGAAGAGCCTGACCCCCACCTGGCCATGACCTCCTTTCAGGGAGTTGTAGACAGTGATAAAGTCCCCCCATCCCTTATCACAGGGGTTACAACACCTCTGCTCTGCAGGCTGGTGCTTGGGATTCAAACCCTCTGAGCCCTGGGTGTTCTTTATACCAGGGCTGGCTTTGCATAAAGGCCAAACCTTTTAAGGCAACTGTGTCATTTTCTAAAAGGAAAATCTGAAAGCTTGTAAATGCAAGTAAAAAAAATGACCCCAAGTGACCTTCACTCCGTGGCATCACCAGCCATGTAGCAATGAAAGGTTATTCTCTTGCAGTGAGTGCACACTTCGCCTTAAAAAGGGAGCTGTAGGGTTTGCTTTTTCCTTGTTTGTGCTTTGATATGTGCTTTGATACAATTGCTGTGCATCAGCTCCTTTATGTAAAGTATATACTAGAAGGTGTGATTGTTGTGTGTCCTGGTAACCCCGGGCTGGCGTGTGACTTACAAGAAGTACAATTATACATACAAATTACAATTATACATACTAAGTACAATTATAAATACTAAAAAAATAATGTGCATTTTATCTCTCTTTTTTCCCCCCAGGGACGGCCACAATGCATGTGGAATTTGAGTCGCTTAAATGAAGAGAAAACACACTCACGTGTTTCAAAAATCAAAAAGGAAGAAAAAAAAGTCAGGTTTTTACATTCAAGCTGTCACCTGATTACTTATTTCGTTTATACTGGGCTTTGAAAATTACCTTTATCCCCTAATCAAGGAGCCATTATCTCTGTTCAAACGCCACAGTATCTCTGGTGACCTTTGTTCAGGGGAGGTCTTTCCTGGTCTCAAGGTCAGCCTTACGAGCTGCCCATTTTGACAGTATCAGACGTTTTAAAGCAGAGGTTAAAAGAATGGCTACCATTATTACAGTTATTGAAATAATTGTTCTGTTAGTATCTTCTGTGCCTCTTTTGTGATCCTCCTTACCAGGGGGCTGCCTTTGCCTTTTTGAGATTATGGAATTATGTGGAGCAGTCAAGGGTGTGCTCAGTTGCAGCCATCAATTTAAAATATTTGCAGTATTTGTATTTTCCTCTGCTCTTGCTTGAGTTGCTTGAGCCTGAAGCCCTGGCATAAGAAACAGTGATTATCATCTTTCCTAGGTACCTTCTAAAGAAAAAAGCACAAGGATTAGAAATTGTATGGCCCTGATATGGCAACTGAAGGCAGCAGTAACAAGTTAACAGTAGGTCTTTTAATGTATAACCTTGTAGGCTCTTGTGTGATGATGCTTGTGTGGGATGTTTGCTGTTTTCAAGCATTGTGCTGAATCAAGACACCACCTGACACCAAAAATCAGGGTTGGAGGGTGATAGGTAATTTTATCTCTGCTGGTTCAGCTAAAGAGTTACTTGAAGCAACATCATGTGGATTAAAGAGAATGTGTGACATATCCTAGTGATTTGGTCAAATCCAATGAATGATAAGGGGGTAAATAAGTGAAGGATATGTAAAATGAAGTGCTTCCAGTGCCTGCATTCTAGTTAGGCATTCCTCCTTCTCTGCCCATAGACATTTTCCTCTTCCAGTCACAGCACTTGCAGTGCACTGTGCTAAAGAGAGCAGTAATCTGGTCTGCTTTGCATGCTCTGGTCAAAGCTGTATTTCTTGTATTTCTCTCCTCAAGGAACTAGTTTGTGATTAAATATTTGCTATATTTTATGTTTAGATAATAACATTATTGTATTCAATAAAAACGAAAAGGAGGCAAAGTAGTTTTAGAAGTACAAGGTAGTAGTCAGAAACCACATTTTTTTCCTTATTCAAATGCTTCTTTGATAGTAATCTCTCCAATCAATACAAAATTCTGCAGTAATTTGGATTATAATTACCCTTTTCGTGCCCTCATCTTCATTCTGGGTCATGCTGCAGCAAAACCCTCTCTTAATTTCAGAGCTATGAATAAAGTTTTGCAGGGTGTGCAAACAACTCAGGTTCTCCCTCCTGCAGAAGTGGCATAAGCACTGAGGTTCACTAGAGGTCACACTTCCTTTACTCCTCTCTCTCTGCTCCTCACAGGGATGTGCTTGCAGGTTGTGTTCACATCATATTATTTACCCAGCAAAATGCCACGTGTGATTTTGTACAGGGGATAGCGGCACTAAATGGCTTTTAAATGATTTAAAAAAAAATAAACCCCAAACCTTTCAAAGATCAAATATATGCAGTAGGGAAATGATGGCAAATAAATGGCAAGTGGCAGACTGAAAAGGCAATGTCTAAAGGTGATCTCATGTACCCTTGCCATGTGATATCACTGTGTGTAGTCATAGAATCAGAGAGTGGTTTGGGATGGAAGGAACCTTGAAGATAATCCAGTTCCACTCTCTGAACCACAGACAGGGAGTGCTTTGCTCCAGCCCTGCCTAATTTTGTATTCATTAGTCTGCATAAAATTAAATCATATTAAGGCACGTTATCGAATGGGTTGATTCAATTTAACTCGAGTTTATTTGCTTTCGGTTGTTAAATTATCTTTTAAAATGAGGCAAATTAGATCAGCCGGTCAAGCTCTGAGGTGAAGGCTGGGAAGGAAACAAACCCAAAACATTATGGAAACCTGAATTCCTAAACAAACAAATGCCTTTTTCAGGCATGCTAATTCCAGGCAATGCTAATTAAAACTTAATGCATGCACCACAAACTACACTGTGGGAATATTAATGGCATGCTACAAAGAGAAAGGGAGATGTAGTGTTTAGGGCGCTTCACTCCTGTAAGTATATTCTTTCTGCTGAGATGAATTATTAGGAAAAGAAGACAACAGCCCAGAAATGTGTGTTTGTTCAAGATCAAACACAGGACACTCTCTTAGCCATGGTGCTAAGCATCCAGAGCTAGGAGTTTAGAGGACTCAGTAAGGAGCCTGTTTCTACTTGAAAAGCATTTTAGTCCTTGTAGTCCGACTTTTCACAGGTGTATTTTAGTGTACTGTAGATTTTGTTGTCTCAACATTTCAGAGATGAGCTATCTCTGCTAAGAGTACAGACTCATGGCCATTTATATTTATATTTCTCAATATTTCTGAGAAATTAAGAGGAATTCTGCTTGCCAAGGAGAAACATACAGACAAATCTTTCACAGAGTTATTTCCTGACCCAAATCCAAAGAGTAACTTGGAGCAAAAGCCTGCTTGCTTCATGTCCTTGAACTAGAGGATTAGATATTTTTATTCTTTATTATTTATATTATTTTTTTATTACTTTGTGTGCTTTCCACCCAACTCACTGAAGTTCACGGCTCAGCTAAAATAGGGGGTCAACACTGAAATGGGATCAAATCCTGAAAAAAAAATGTTATGACAGTGACAGAACCCACATTATATAAATATATATATAAGAAAACCAGTAGCATTTCTACAGAACTTGCTGTTCCATTGCACATTGCATGCCTTGGTCCTACAGGCATGTACTCTGCAAGTGTCAGTGCCCATCAGCCCAAGCCTCTTTGTGTCAGATATTCTCCCAGCACTGCCTTTTGCTGGTGATTGAAAGGAAGATGAGAAGAGAAATGCTCAGAGAGGATGAGACAGGAGCAATAAAGATGAGGATAAATGTGCTACTGAAAATGCTTCATTTGTTTTGTGTTTACTCTGTCATGTATCTGTAGTGGAATCCAGAGTGGATTCTTAAAGGAGCCTATGAAGCATTTTTCTTAAGCCTTGATTTCATCAGGTTCTTGTCAACAAGCAGCATCTGAGTTCCCATTCAAAAGGATTCCTGCTGCACAGACACATCCAAAAGTTAATGTTTGACCAAAACACAGATTCTTACACAAATTCCTCCCCCCCATCAGTGCTCTAACCAAGAAATGGCACATATAATTTTAAATGTCATTGTACTTTGCATTGTGGGATCAACGAAACAGGCTACACTGACATTGCACAGATGTACTTCACCCCTCTGGTTCAACTGAAGAGATTCTCAATGTTCTCATGTTGAATTGTTTGGCGACTCATCGAGTCGGAAGAATGTTGCCTTCACATCACGCCATTTCCCTCTACTGTAAGCTGACTGGTTTCAGAGGACTTACATCAGGAACTAATTTAGTTTGAGAACATTAATAGTATTTTGTATTGGAAGATTTTCCTCCATGTCAGTGTAATTCTCCTTTTCCCGAATTTTTGTCCCATATCATATCTGAAAGCTGTTTCTTTGAGTTTGCTCTTTACATGTCTTGCTTTAAACCTTCTGTCCAGCTCTGCCTTTCTAACTTGAGCTACCTTTTCATCTTAGGGCACTTCTTGCTGTGTAAGTTCTGCTGCTCTGACTTCTGACAGCTCATTTGTTTCACACCAACCCTCTCCTAAGCCTGTTCTGGCTAATCGCACCCACAAGAGGTATGTTCCTGCAGCCTGCCAGGTACCACAGCCACAAGTACATGACAGGCACTCACAGGGGGACATGAGTGTGCATTGTAATTATCTCTGAGTTTGTGATGTAGGGATGAACACACTGAACAAGGACTCAGCATTCCTCTCACCTGCTTTCTGCCATGTTCCCAGCTGAAAGGGTTCCCTCCTGAATGACCTTCTGCTTTTTCAGAGATATTCAGCACCATATGCCCTGCTTCCCTGCAGTAAGTACATAGGAAAGGCAGACTCAGCTTGTCTGTGCTGTGGGTTCCACGTTGTGGGATGGGTAATAAAAATTCCTTACTGCTTGGAAATGTCAGGCATTATAATGGCATAAAGGGAGCAGGGGATTCTGAGCTCCTTCCATGTGCAATTAAAAGCAAAATGCAGTTATGTGTTGAAAACAGCCTTTCCTTTCCATTGATTAGTTTTCCATGTCTTTTTTGTGTAGATAGAGTTGTTCAGCACTGCACAGATAACCTCTTTTTTCCCCCCTATGAGAATGCTGCTTGAGTGCAGTAAATCCACCACAAAGCCCTTAATATCTGAAATAAACTTTACTTGCACCTGCCATCTTCTGTTCCAAATGCCATCTCTACTGAAACACTCCTCTGTATTCTGCATGTAGCATCTCAACCAAGCTGAAATATTTCCTCTGCCACGAAGGGATTAAACATGTCAACAGTAATTATCTTTGCCTTAATCTCTGGCACTTGCTTTTCCTTAAATATGCTCAGAGGTTCATTATAACTTTCTCACCGAATCTCTTGCTGCATGAATCGACCAAGGTATCATTTGCTGACATAGCAGGTGCTGACACACGTCCACTCTTGCACACAGAAAATGGTCAGGAGGGTTTTTGCTCATAAATTCTAGTCTGTGTTGCTCTAGTCAAAGTCCCAGCAGAGCTTGGAAGCCTCTTAGGCTGCTGCTGGGAAGTGATTCTAATCTCTGAGAGGACTGAGAATTTTTGCAGAGCTTTGTGTTACTAACATGAAATAGTGCTTGAAATTCTAATGGCAGTGGAGCTGCAGTTTTAACTAGAAGAACTGGCAGAGGTGAGTGAGGACAAGAGAGCAGGCAAGAAGAATGACTAACTTGACCTTTAATTTCATAGACTTTTCAAAGATACACCACCCCCAAGCAACGGGCTCCTGAGAGTTTCAGTTTACACAATAACTGAATAATATTTTGTAGACAAAGTATTTCAAGTGCTGTTTTGCAAAACCTATTTGTAATTCGTATAGTTAAAATAAATTTAGCTTCATGTGATTAATGAACAAGTTTTCTTACTTAAAATGACTGTAAAATATCATTTACCAAAGCCTTGCAATGAAGGTTTTGATAAAAGTACCACAGAAGTCAAGAGAAATAAAAAATGTTGTTAATATAAAGTTTTAAGGGGTGGCCTTTTTTAATATTAAAGCCATGTTTCACTCTTTTGAAACATTTTTATTGGGGAAAAAAAGTATGTCATCAAATATACATTAACCTAGAACTGTATGAGAAAATAACTTACAGTCCTCTGTTATTAAAGGGAACTTGTGTTTATTACCTTTTCACTGAAAGCCTGGCAATTAAAGCTAATAACTAGACAAATACTTTTAGGGTGCTCTCTGGGCATTCTATTATTCCAGATGAGGTTGTTGGCATAGACAGCACAATGCAGCAATACTCGTGCTCCAAGAAGGCACAGAGGATGATAAATACACACTCTGGTGTGCCCATCAAAATAAAATCCAGTCTGCTCTGCTTGGCAGCCTCACAGAAATTACAGCTCTCTGAGGAGATTTTCTTGTGAAGATACAAAGACACACACAAAAAAGAGGAAACTTAAATGCAGTTGAATATTCATTTCTCAGCTATCTTGTTCTGTTTTGTTTCTTCCCCCTCGGAGAATGCAGGAAAATGTGTGGCGCTGGAACAAAAAGCCTTTTTCTTTCCCTCTGACTAATCTGGCACGGGAAAATTCTGCACCCAGGGAAGATGATGATGCTGCACCAGGCTTTGGCTGTGAATTCCCTCCTGGCCGCTCTCCAGCACGTGGTGACCTGTCAGTCAGGTACGCACCACGTGCAGCCTTTGCTCCTTTTCCCCCTGAAGGGACCGAGAGAGTGTTTAGCCCCAGTGGAGAGGTGTCCATTAAAATGACAGGGGCTTGGGAAGGCACTGGGTAGGTTGCACTCCCGAGGTGAGGGACAATGGGCTGGTAACAGTCCTGCAGTCACCTTTCTCCAGGAGCATTTATCCCGAGGGAAGCTCGCTGAGCATCCTCGCCACCAAAGGATGCCTCTTCTTGGCAGTTTAAGGAAGGGAAGCTGCTCTTTGGAGAACTTTGTGGTGCTTGGTGGTGTGAATGTGCCCCCAGCAGGTCCTGAGGCTGAGGATGAAGGTGTGTCACCAGGCTGGGACAGCAACCCCCTGGTTTTACACCTCTTTGCTTTTGCAGCATGCAGGAGCATCAGCTGAAATAAGGGCTCTGTTTTGATATGCTGTTCACAAGCACAAAATACACACTGACAGATTTTCCAGCACTTAGGGTGCTTATTCTTTCAGAACTGGGCTTAGATTTTCCAAACCCCTTGATCTGTTCAGCTGATTGCAGACTTCAGAGCCCCTTCCCTCTCTAGCCAAGCCCCTTCCAGCTCACCAGGCACACAAACAGCTGCCTCTGGCTATGCCTGGCATTATATTATATTAATATAGATATATATTATATATTATATCTATAATACATTTTCTGCATTATAGGTAAGCAAACATTTGCTGGGCCAAAGAATGAAAAAGAATTAAAGTCTGTCACAGCACCTTCACCTGTGAGGAGGTTCCCCTGGTGCCTCCAGTGAGTATTTCACACAAAATACCTGTATGTTGTTTGAGGTAGGGCAAGAATGGCAGGTGATGGCCCTCATTTCTCCATTGCAATGTCTTTTTTCCTCTATCCTAATAAAAAGTCCATTATGCTCTGCAAGTGAAAGAGCTTCAGCAGAAGAACTGTGAATACCCTCCTGTGGTTGAGGCCATGCTAAGGGGACAGGACAGAGAAGCTCAAATCTCCCTGTGCAGAGAAGAACTTCAATTGTCTTACTAGGTGGGCTTGCCAGATGAATTTGTGGGATGGAGCAGAGGAAGATACTTAATTCTAGAAGATGGGGGGGAAGAAGGTGCTACTTATCAAAATTACAGAGGTCTGGGAGGATGAGGGTGAAGTTTACTCAGTATGTTAAAAGCTCAGCTTTTCACTCTCACTTGAGTTTGCAGGAGAAAGAGTATGTCCCCTTTATGCATTTAGCCAGGGTATCCACTGTTTTCTTAGTCTATTGAAATAATTATCTTTACATTAAGAAAAAGTAAATTCTGGGGTGCTTTTTTTTATCTACAGGAGGTAAAGAAAGCAAGGTCCAGACACATCTTTCAGTTCTCCATTTAACAAATCTATGGAAGAACAGAAAACCAGCACCACTCTGGGCTTCAGTTCCCTTCTCAACATCTGGATTTCATCTGAAAACGTGATCAAAGAGAGACACTATGAGGTAAGGCTCAATATTTTTCATTTACAGAAGGTACAAAGTAGCACTGACAGACAAGTTTCAAGCAATTAAAGGCATGAACCAAACCCAAGGTCACGTCCTGATTTGAAGGGTGCAAGGCCAGTTCTCTGCTGCTGACACAGGCATGGTTTGCCAGGGTGATATACAGATTTCCAGGCTGGAGAGAAACATGTTTCTCCAGTTGTTTGCAGGAAGTCCTGCCTCGTGTTAACTCATTTCTTTCTCTAATCAGTGAATCAGTGATGGAGATAAACAGTCGTGCAGAGTCAATAAACCTAATTTTTATTTTTGTAATTAAATCTTAAGAGCCACCTGATTTCGCATTGAATCAAGACTATAATTTCAGCAGTAAACATCTGATATTTTATTGTAATGAAGGAGCTGAGTATGAATAGAGCCACATTTTTGATTAATTAGAATTTTGTTGCCAAGGAATTAATCTGTTTTCCCTTCTCTGTGGAAAAAAAACCCAAACCCTCTCTAAAACGAGTTTCTCAGCAGGGATAATTATAGAAATGTTGAGTGAACTCCAGCAGCAGACGTGTTTCAACATTTCTTTGTTTTCCTGGAGTAAGGGGGAATATGGGAGAGAATAGATGACCATTAAATACTGAATGTGGCTATTCTTTTTCCTGGCTGTGAAGTAACAGAAAAGCTAGTCCTGGACTTGGGACTTCCTGGTCACTAAGCTATTTCTGGGTGAGATAAGAGCAAGTTTAACTCCGAGCTGTATTCATGTAGAAATGGCTCCAGGGTGGGAGTCTACACTAGTTAGCTCCTGCTGTATCAGCTGAGGGGCTGCTGCTGTGATATGTTCCACGACTCTGCTTCTTTAGATGATCCTTTGGATGGATTCCCATCTTCCACTGAGGCCAGGGGGGTGATGCTACCAGAACTGACAGGCCCCCAAAAGGAGTGAGCTGCACTGCAGTAAACTCTGCTGAATTAACTTGCAATTTATGGGTGTGCATCCATTTGTGCATGTGGCAAGCTAACATGTCATTTCCATGGGTATGAATAAACAGAGGTACCACTTAGTATTTTCAAATGTTTCTTTCTGTCATTCCTTATGGCAGCAGGGGATGCATTTCATTGCTTCTCAGGATAAAGGAGGAAATGCTTTTGCTTTTCTGAGGAAAGCTACCACAGAGATGATTTGTAATAAGTAATGTGCCCCTGCCATATTCCTGCTCTAATCTGGCTCTTTAGGATTCAGAAAGCTACGTTCAAAATAATGATAACCAGGCTGCATTAAAAATATTCAAAGGGAGATTGTCTCCCTATCAGAATTGTGGATCAAAATGCTGCAGTTAAGGCTCATCAATACTGGTTAAGTGTTTGAGATGGGAGTAATTGAAACTTGCTGTCGCTGTGCTTCTAGCAAAGTGTGAAATTGAGGCACGAGAAGACAATGCCCCAAAGCACTTTGGAGGGCTTTCCTTGTGGGGGACTGAAGGATTTTATTGCATCCTAAACAATTTGCATCCTAAACTTTACTTCTTCCTTTTACTCTCAACTGGAAAAAAAACCCCAAGCCAAAGCCTTGTGTAAGACTGATCAGAGGTGTAATAAGTAGATAAGTTTTGCTGTTAGTGTAGCTGAAACTGTGCTGATGACATTTTTAAATCACCTTCTGTGGGAGAGGAGGAGTGTAATTTTTCTTGGGTGAGTGAAGACATGTATGGATTCAAAACCTGACTACAATGATCTGGGCTATTTCTGAAGGAAATGTTTGTGGTTAAATAAGGACTGGGTTGTCTCATCCTCCAGCTCCTCCCTTGCAGTGGCTGAAGAGCTCTCCCTACACGGAGAAACTTCTTCTTGAAGATTTTCTGCTGTATTAATGATTTCTCCAGTTGTAGGGAGAGGGGTGAAGGAAAAAAGAGTCCCTTGTCTCTTTAAGGGCCATGTAAAATAGCACTAAATAAATGTGCTCAGTCAACAGAGATGGGTGTCAATGAGATATGAGTTTTTGTGCACTAGGTTCTTAAATACTGGATGGAAAATCTAGTATTTGTAGTAAAACATAACAGATTGTTCTGTGTTATCAAGGTCTGACTATTGAGGTCTGACTGATCAGTGCAGGGGACCCTGAATACAGCAACTCTGTAAGAAGTTACCCCCAAAGACAATGTACAGTTTGCTTGTTTGAACAAGCAGCATATGGTGTATTTTGAGCTACAAATTTTTGTATAAACTCAATTTTGTATCTTTCTAGGGTAGGGAGAGCTATTTTATCCCTGTCTGGTCAGCTACAATTACGTCTCATGGAAACAATGAATGAGGGCTATTTAAATTAAAGTACCTCAATATATATATATCTACAATTTGCATGAGTGCTTTTAAAAGAGAATGAAATGATGTACATATACTAGAAATTGCAGCCAAAAAGTCTTTTGTAAGAGGAAATCAGTGAATCCATATTTCTTCATGCTCCTTCTCTGAGGGGTGAGTCAGTTCCAAATTCAGGCATCCCACTAAAACCCCACTAAAATCTATCTTAACCCTGAAACCTTGTAAACATCCAGTTACGAAGTGAAACAAACACCAGGTCGAGATTGGCTGCTGCTCATGGATGTATTTTGTTTTCTTTCTTGCTCTGATTAATATTTTATTCCTTAAACAGTGCTGCAAACTCCACCGAGACTATTCTTATAAGAGCTGTATTATGAAAGAGTGACAGATTGCAGATGAGGAGAACCTTTTTTATAAATAATTTCCCTTTGCAACACTTCAATTTTCTCTCCTGTAAAATAGTTAGGCAAAAATACTATATTCTTTCTAGTACCAATAAGAAAATTTGTCAAACAAAGGCATTCTTTGACTCCAGGCAGTTGCATTTTATCTACCAGTCCTCAGAATACAAAGAAGGGTATCAGAAGCTTGAGCTGGTGTCCCTTCCTGCTTGTTAACAAATCTGCTTCTTTCACAATTTCCTCACAAACAGGGGCTTCAGCCTCTCCAGTGTTAACGCTGAAACTGCTATTTGGGGTTGAAAAAAGAAGGACTTTCGGTCTATTAGAGTGTAACAGTATCATTTCATTTCCCATTCTACCTCCTTAAAAGGTTGTCACAGCAGCAGTAAACCCGAGATTAGTGAAAAGCCATGACAAAATTGCAGCATTCCCATACGTAGGAAAACAGGCGACGAAAGATTTCCACCCCACTGAAAATTCCTGCCCTCTTACATCTTCTTAAGTGACACTTAGTGCTCAGATAATAATGAGAACATAGGAAAAAAAGATTATAGCTTTATGGTAGACAGAGTGGAGTTATGGCTGAAGAGCTGCTTTCATTCTAAGCCTTCATTTTCAGCACTTACAGCTTTCTGAATATATTACCCTTTGGGCTCCCATTACACATGCTTGCTTTCAGCCCAAAAGGTGGTTTGTGGCTTTTTTGTTTAGTCTTTTTATTCTTTCATTACATTTTCCTAGGCTGTTTATTTGATACCAAAATACGTGGAAAAATATCTTCATTATTTCATCAATGGTGGAGATTTTTTTTTTCCTGTACATTGGTGTTGGTGCTTCTGCCTTTGATACAGGGGAGGAAATTTCTTTTATAGATAACTATACAAAGTTCTTAAAACCTGCCTGCTCTGTTTAGGTTTTTATTTCTTAGAACAATCAGGGAATAGGGTTTCTTTAATTTTTCCTTAAAGAAAGAATCCTAAAGTGTGATATCACGGTTAAAAATGTAAATATGTGCTAACTTATTCACGAAGTTGCTCTGTGTGAATGGTGGCTACACATATCTGAGGAATAAGAATAGATGATTTCTGACAGTTTGGAGCAGAATTCCACTCTCCTTTATGATGTGGTGGGAAAACGCCGTCTGTTTCACCAACAAACACCAGAAATAAAAGGCAGAGTTCATACCCAGCTTCAGTTTTGAATTTTTGAACACTCACAAACAATAACCTCCCTTTGTCTGTGTACAGTTTAGATGAGTTGGGCTTGATGAGGAGTGAGGAAAGTCAAATCCACTGCCACGGGTTCCTGATGGAGGCCCCAGCTGACAGCCCCCAACAACAATAATTTCAGTCTCCTGGCTCTCAGTGTAAATGGATTAACTCAAAAGATGAATTAACATCGAGGGTTTTGTGTTTCAGTGAGAAACTCCTCCATGTGCCCTGTGCACATGCACAAAAAGAATGAAGCATCAGCAAAAAGAACCAAAGATCATTAAACACAAACAAAACCCAAATCCTGAGTGGGAAGTTTTTCTCACAAAACCATCATCTACAGTCTTCCCTAAGTTATTTCAGATGGTGAATGTTGTTTACCTGAGAGCTTATATGGGCACTTTATTATGTTTCTAACTACCATTAGGTGCTGATCCAACAACATATCAGTGTTGTCCATTGTTATTCGAATCAGAAGGGGTTTTGTAGGGAAAAAGCATCTGTAGGAAACAAATAGTTAAACTCTGCCCTATTTGTTTTCCCAGAGCCAACTTTGCTGTGGTGCTTGACCCAGCTGGGACTGGCAGTAGCATCTTCGAGTAACATACACAAAACATGTCTGAGCAAGGTCTTCCTCACCCTCAGGGTCTCTCTGTGGCCAGAATTTCCCACTGAAAGTGGTCCTGGCACTGCTGGCTGCTGCTGAGCTCATTTGGACTGGGAATAGCATTTGTTTCATTGGGGTTTTCCCCTATTATTTATGCACAACTGAAGTGCATCTAAATAAACAGGTGAAGGCTTCAGAATTCTTAAGTCTCAGACAGTGAGAAAACACAGAGCCCCCCAAGAAGGATGGAACCAGATATTGACTCTCCAGAAATACTGCCTTGTCCTTCCAAGCTCCCATAGGGCTTTTGGAGGAGAGGCATCCAGGGAAAATCCAAGGCTGAGCATCACTGCCTGCTGTGAGCAAAACTCCTGCAGTCACAAACCTAATCATGACATCTGACAGCCACTAAAAGCTGCATCTTTTTGGGACAAGGTTTAGTTACAGCAGAGGTGGCATAAAAGTGATGGCCCTGAAAATAAGTGATTTTCTTTTAAAGGAAATAGTAAGTATAAGTCTAAGGCATAGTTTCACCCTTTCTCTTCCTTCTCTTCCATAATTTTTCCTCCTCCCCTCCATCAAATCTCTCACAATAGCTTGGTCAACAGCATTTTCTTGCTTCATTGGTTTTGAAAAGGACTTGCTGTTCCCTGCTGTTAGATTATTTCCAGGAGACTGTCTCAGGTCAATAGTCATAACATTCTTTGCTCCACTCCCTCTTTCCCCCACCCAGACAGAAAAATTAAGAAAATTAACCAAAAAAATAAATTAACAAATTAGGGTGGGAAGTGGGAAAGCAAGCATGTCTGTATTTACAGGATTGATACAGAGATTTAGTGTATGGATCCTTCTTTTCATTTTCAAGCACCTGGTCTTTGCATGCAGTTAATAAAGAGAAATTTCTCCTACGAGGCATGAGCAGTAGCAGCCAGGTTTCAGGTGAAATTACCAAAGAAATATAAGGACTTTTCATTGGCATTAATTTTATTGCAATCTTAAAAATCTTCTGCAACTGCCCTTCACCCGCCTTCCCCTTCCCCTGAAAATGTTTTTTTTGTGTTTAAAGGTGTCACCTGTTAGGACTGCCAGGGTAAAGTAAATGCACTGGGTCTGTTTGGCACTTCAGTAAATGATGGTTAATGGTGGGATGGATTTTAATTTTCTGTAACTGCTCAAACTGATTATATCAGCGTGGGAGCAGCTACTTACAAACAAAGAAAGTTCCTGTTAGCTGAAGTGAAAATCTGATTGGATGGTGTTTAAATAGGACAAGATGTGATAACAAGCACTTTGGGATAGTTTTATGGTTTACAAAATAGGGAGACACTGCAGCAGGTGGATTGGACAACAACAGTGGTGAACAAGAAGGCAACCCAATATTCTGCTCACCTGCCTCAGGAGCAAATATGTTTCATTTATTCCTCACGGGATTTTTGTAAATCTCATTAAAACTGTCTTTGATGTGCATCTCAAATGGCTGTTATTTGTACCACTGTGGGGTCACACAATGATCCAGTGGCCAAGCTGCAGCCCTCACTGAGACACTGAATGTCTCTGCCTGGAACAAGAAAACACCAGAATTTTAATCTCAGCCCTCTTCTTGCTTTCTTGAGTTTGCTTGGCCAGCTTGGGGCACCCAAGACAGCAGAGGAACTTGTGCCAGTTGTGTTTTAGAACTAGCATTTGAATTAGTACTTAATAGTGTTATAGCAATAATTAAATTATGACAGAACTCTGAGTGAGTAATACAAGCAAACCAAGAGAAGATTTTTGTGATGAGACCCAGTTTGGGAGTTGAATTTTGCAAACCTCTCAAATGCTTCCATTTCTTTCCTTCTCTATGAGATGCAATGTGTTCTTTTGCCTACTTGCAATCCATACAGTGCAGGACCAGAGACACTGTTTTGATCTTATATTCATGACCAGTCACTGAAACTGTTCATGTTTTTGCTTGTACTTCGGAGTTGCAAAATTCAGGTTCTGTTGAAGATGAACTTCTACAGCATAAGCACCTGCTACCTAAAAGGTTTAAAAAAGAAAGGTAAATTTTTGCTGGGACAGTCTCTATTTCAAGGTCTTGCTCATACAAGAAAACTAAAGATGAATATACCAGAGAATTTTCTTATTCACATATTGAGGGAATTTCCTAACTGTGAAGCTATGGGGAATGACCAAGTGAATGTGACTTTCTGGCCTAACAGCAGGAACTGATACAGAACCCACAAGTCTGGGTGTAGAAGTTGAAGTTTCAGGTTTTGCCTCAAGGCAGAAACGACACAAACCCTTTGGATCTGGATCTTTTGCAACACCCTACTTGTATTTCACACTGTCACAGAGTAGCTGAGGTTGGAAGGCATCTCTGGGGTTCATCTGGCTTAGCCCCCTGCCCAACCAGAATCAGCCACAGCAGATTGTCCAAGGTTTTCTCCAAGGATGGAGCCAACCCAACCTTTACCAGCAACCTTCTCCAGGATGTGATCACCTCAAAGTAAAAAAGAAAAAACAAACACCAAAAGAAAGACCCCAAACCAAACCAAGACAGAAAATATTTAAAGAGAATTTCCTGCATTTCTTCCTGTCTATTCTAATTCTTCCTGTCCTTTCACTGGACATCAGGGAGGAGGCTCTTTCTTTGTCTTCTCCCTGCAGCTCTATAGGAATCCATACATATTTTTACCTATTTTAATGGAAACAAGATGAGGAAATTGTGTGGAGTGCCTGAGTGCCTATGATGCCCAGCTGTTTATTTTCAGAAGAAGACTTGGGAGTATTCCTTTACTCTCTTTTCTAATACAAGACCAAGAGGCATTGCCTGGCTCGGGCTAGGAGCCACAAATTGCTGAAGGCTGGGACTATCCAGTCCATAAATATAACTCTGCTTGGTTTGTTGTATCTTCTCACAGACTTTGGTTACCAAGCCCTTGTAGGGGTAGGAGATTGAACAAAACTGGGGTTTGGCATGACTTGGTACATGTGCTTTTACTTTCTGAGACTCCAGAGCACTTTTAGATGGAGAGAAGCAGCTGGCTTGCTGCAGTATTGTCATTCCTGGTTGTAGATTTGGGAGCTGCACATCTTTTCAGCTTGATGTTAATTTGGGGGCTGCACATCTTTTCATCCTGCCATACCCTCTCTGTAGAGCACCAAGCATAGGGGAGGATGGCCTTTAAATGATGCTGCACTTTCACCCCCAGTGGTTGCTGGCCAAAGTGGCTCAGGAGCTCTTCTATTTGAACACTTGAAATAGTGCTCTCCTACAGGAAAGAAAGCTTGCTCCTAGATGTTTACCTCGAAGTTTTATTATTATAATTGTAAAAAAAAAGGCTAATATGCATGTATTATAACTCAGGTCTTGTTTGCTTTTTATAGAGCATGAAATGAGCCTCCACTTGTAATTGCAGGTTTTCTTCATTGATGTGAAGCTGTTTTCCCTGTAAGCAGATACTTCTCAGTTTCTTGCTTTGTTCAGAGCATGAATTAAAAAAAAACAATTTGGAAAAAAAATCGAATTGCAAAGAGGTTCATTTCCTAATGCCCCAGGACAGCAAGAACTTCTGAGTTAGGAAATTACATGCCCTTAACGTGACTGTTGACTCTTCTCGAATGAAAGCTGCACATCAAGAGAGATCTCTCATTACATGATTACAGCAGATATTCTCCTTGGAAGGCACAAGGCACTTTCCCTTTGGGGCCTGCTTATACATTTTTCCAGCTTGGAGAACTACAAATGTGTTTGAGAGGGAAGTGTATCTGTGACCAATGGCAACATAAAAGGGGAAGAAAAGTCGCACGCCTTCACAGACCTCCTGAAATTCCGTGTCCCTGTGCATCAAAGGCTCTGCTTGCTTTCTGAAAGATGCTGGGTTTACTGTTGCACACGATATTGCATCCTTTGGGGTGAATTCTGCCAACCAGCAATAGAATTATTGACATACAAAACCTGTCAGGTTAGCAAAGGCACAGGAATTGAGCTGGTCATTAAAGAAATAAGGACATTTTAATGTTCTGTGTGCTGTGCATCCCAGCGAGCCCCAGGACTCCTTCCCTGTGGCTGTGCCCTCTGTGTTCAGAGACTGGGTTTGGTTCTGAGCAGGAGAGCCTTTCCCCAACTCTACTGTCTTGGTTAAGTGATTTCATACAGTCATGAATGGTGTAATTTGTAGAGCAAGCCCATTTCAATGCAAATTCTGTGAAATCCGTTCCATCTATAGGCTGGAATTAAGTTTAACATGTTCAAAACACCCCATGATTTTGCAATCTGATCTATGCCCTGTTTATTTCTGCTACCACTGCATTCCCACAGGGCTGCAGGGAGAACACAAAGCAAGATCCTTGCCACTGATGTCCAGCGAAAGGACAGGAAGAAACAGGCACAAGGTGAAATGCAGGAAATTCTTTTTAAATATTTTCCACCTTGGTTTGTTTTTGTATCCAAACTGTCTCTGTGTAAATAGTTGTAAACACTTCTTATCATCTTTTCCAGTACTGTGAATTGCCCTGAAGGCACACAGGATAGAAAGGGAGAGGAAAACAGGGGATTTTCCATCTGGTCTGAATACTATATGATATTTTAGGAATGCTATTTCCCATTTATATCCATTCATCTCTTTGAATTTCAATCTTTAAACCATTACCTTTTCTCTCAGGACTGCTGTGAGTCTTAATTCATTAATGTCCATAGAGTGCTTTGAAATCCCTAGATAAAAGAGATTATAGAAGTGGAAAATATTAAAGGGAAAATGTGAACTCACAACCTCTTTCCCTCCCTCTTTCCCTCCCTCCCTTACCTCACCTGTTCAGGAAGATCTTTGCAATCATATAAACTTACCTTAGAATCAAGGCAAATATATTTTCCTTTGATGTACAGATAAGGTGAGGTTGCAAATACCCACTTTTTAAGGAATCTTTTTCACATTAACAAAGTTAATGTAAAGACTTCTTAGCAATGTTTTTAATCTTCTATTCTGTGCTTCCCCAATTAAAATGCGGTCCTGGTTATATCCAGCTGAATCGTGTAGGACTGCATCAGTCTTGGAAGATTCATACTGCTCTCTCCATAGGGTTATGTTAGGAAAACAGAAGGTCCTCTATCAAGTTCAAGTCACTTCAGACTAAAATAAAGGGCAGAACACAACCCTTTCAAAATGCATTATTAGTTCTCTAAAGGAAAACCATTTTCTCTATCCTGCATCTGGGTTGGCTTCTGTAAAGCAGATTCTCCATTTTCATAGGATGATTGGATAATTCAGGTTAGAATGACCTCAAAAGATCTCTAGTCCAGCCTTCTCTTCCAGGCAAGGTCAGCTATGAGATCAGATCAGGTGTCTCAGGGCTTTACCCAGGCAGAGAATATCTTTGCCTACCAACTCCTATCCAGAAGAACTAGATCATCCATTAACTCAACTCCTCCTGTTTCTATTCCATCTCTGCAGCCAAAAGAGTGTCCATGATCATTCCCGGTGACTTCTGCTCCCCTGCAAAGAAAATTGGAGAGAAGGGAGAGTAAGAACTGTTCAGGAGCCTGGCAGAGGTAAGGCAACAACCTCTTTGAGACCTTGGAGTGCACATACCTAATGACACACTCAGAGCAAGGAAATAAGGGTTGCCACCTCAGCTTCTTGGTTTGGATATTGGAAGAGCCATTCTCCAGGCCTGCTAGGGTAGGAAATTGTCTCTTTGCTGTAGCCATGGACTAAAATCTGTAGAGAGTTGCTTTTCTCAGGCATTCAAGATCACCCTCTTAATCCACAAGGGCCATCCCATATTATCTTTCGCTGTCTCCAGGAGGAAGGGCTCAGTTTCCTGACTTTTCTGTCAGAGTGAACAGACCAGTCTGCAGCAGGAGGTTTCAGTTTTCTCTCCATTACCCAGCTGGGCAATGCTTTGTGTTACTGCAGTTTTTACTGGCAAACAGGATGGGGAACTCTTTATCAGTGGTGAAAAACCCCACCAACCTGTATTCAGTGCTCAGGTACAACATTCGTGATACCCAGACTGTCCAAGGCAGAGCAGCTACTCATGTTTTCAAAAAGATACCATTGTAGTGTCTCTCATCTTCCCACTGGAGTTCATATTCACTTCTGACAGCAGCCAATGTATTTCAGACCTTGTCCTTTCTGCTGCTGCTGTGACATTACCCTGCTCTTCCAGTTCAGCCATTTGAAGTCAGTAGAAAGCTCTAGTGACCTCTTTATTTGCAGACAGAGCAGATATCTACAAGCCAACTGTGGAGAGTAGCTAGTTTCAATCTATATTTAAATACTCCAATAAGCATATAGTTATTCAGATTTCCCTTTAAACTTCAGCTCTGAAAGTTTCTCCTGTACTACATAAGCATGTGTTGATATAATCTGGAATTTTGAGTTGAGTGTAATATTGCTACTTGATATTAGACTAGAGTTGTTTTACCACCACTTCATCCTCAAAGGAGAATTAATCATTGACTTAACTAGAATGCTAATCTGAATGATTCTGTTGTTATGCATATGTTGATTTATTTAACTTTTTCAGCCTTCTAGGTCCCCTTTGAAAACAAGCTTAGCCAACCAAACTTAACAAGCTTTCACTTGAGTGTGTATAAATGTTAAGTAAACAAAATATTTTTGCTGCTTATGCTTGCAGTATTCCGCTTCATTAAACATGTTTATATGCAGTCTTTTACAGCCTTTTGCAGTATACACGACTAACTTGTAAAACACATCTCATTCAGATAAAAGAAGACAAGGAAAATGTGTTTTGGAGGGCTCGTTTGAATGCAGCTCTCTTGAGACATTCTCAAGGTGTCTTATTCAAGAAAAACAAAGGTCTGAGGTCTTGAAAACTGGGAGGTAAAAAAGGACTGCCGTGGTTTCACCCCACCCCATGCAGCCACTCACTCAGCAACAGGACCAGGGAGAGAATAGGAAGGGTAAATGCTGGAAAACTTGTGGGTTAAGGTAAAGATGGTTTAACAGGAAAAGCAAAAGCCATATGCTCACAAGCAAAGCAAAACAAAGAATCAACTCCCAGCTCCCCATGGCAGGCAGGTGTTCAGCCATCTCCAGGAGAGCAGAGCCCCACCAACACACCATCATCTCCTCGGGAAGACAAACACCATCACTCCAAACACCCCCCTCTTCCTCCTTTTCCCCCCCACTTTATACAGTGAGCATGGTGTCAGATGGTCTGGAATGTCCCCTTGGTCAGCTGGGGTCACCTGTCCCGGCTGTGTCCCCCCCAACCTCCCATGCAGCCCCAAATTCCTCACCAAGCAGGGGCAGTAGGAGCAGCAGAAAAGGCCTTGGCTCTGTGCGAGCCCTGCTGAGCAACAACAAAAACATCTCCGTGTGATCAACCCCGTGTTCAGCACCAATCCAGAGCACAGCCCCTCCCAGGCACTGGGGGCAAAATTAACTCCCCCAGCCCAAACCTGCACAGGGGGGGAACGGGGCAGGTTGGCTTCTCTCAGATGGACTTTGTGCTGGATGACATTGAAATCACTTTGCCCCGTGCAGGTGCCCAGGGCTGGTGGTGTCCCTGCTGACTCCTCTGCTCACACAGCAATCATGGGCTGAGGAGAGCGTGGTGTGAGGGTTCACACATCCCATTTCCTTTGGCAGCCCAGGGCAGGGTTTGTTTCCAATTATGCAGCCAGGCTTCAGAGGCCAAGGAGACACGAACAGCAGAGGGAATTTGAGGAATGCCACCACATCTGGCAGATGTTCAGGGAAGACCTCGGGAGTGCAGACAAACAACTGAGGTCTGCCCTGAGCCTCACCTGCCAAAGCAAGGGTTAAACAAGTGTGGCCAAATTCCATCTTCCTGCCTCTGTTTTAAAGCACACAGGCCAATTCCAAGATTTTGGTGCCACAATGCAAAGTAATGACTCGATAGCGATGGAGCCACTTATTAAAACATTCCGCTGTCCCAAGAGAACATCCACACCAGTTAAAGGAGAGCAGGTTGCTTTGGCAGGATGAGAGCACTGGTAAAATCTTGGGGCAATGGCTTACCAAAATCTCAACTTAATGCTGTCCTTTTCCTTTTTAAACTGTCATTTAAATTTTGGTGCTTGGACTTTCTCTTTAGTCTAAATCATTTTCAGATCACAGGAGAGGTAAATGGGTAAAACAGCTTCTAAGATATTACATACCTGTCTCATTCCATTGATCAGCAGTTGAATTAATTTTCCAAACGGAAATGTTTTTTGAAGAAATCTTTCATATTTAAAAAAGCAAAACAATCCCTCTCATGACAAAGAATACAATGAAGAATGACAGCATCTGACTGTCCTAAAGAAAACCTATTAGCTATCTCAAGAGTTAATATTTCAAAGATTATATTGGATTTCAGAGGAATAAATAGATTCCAAAGATGCATTCTATCCCCAAAAGCAACAACTCTGCTTAATGCACATGCATTACACAAAAACATCTTAAAAATGCAAAATAAAACATTTTTAAGAATTCATTGCCTAAAGTCAGAACTTACATGAACATTCAAATTGATTAGCTACAGCCAAAAGCTAAAAGGTACATAACAGAGCCTGAAAAATTAATGAAAGCGTTGCTATTTTGGTTTAACGTCCTTGTTTTTCTGCTTTCTAAACACTCCTACCATTGCAACCATCAGTTTTGTAACCAAATGCTTTACCAGACCCTGCAGCAGACACACAGACAAATGAACTCGAGATTGTCCTGAAAAGTCTGTGAAAATACCTCAGGAAATGTTGACTCTTACAGTCTTAGGATCAAAGCTGAGTTATCTGAAGTGAAATGATTTAAATCCTTTAGATGATGAATTGCATGTAGCTCTTCACGAATGTTTTGTTTTCTAATTATGAAACATTTTTCACTTACAATAAAAGCTAGTTCCTTAAGAATATGAATAATACTCAGTATTTTTAGGCACCTTTTCATGTTTTAGAACTGAACTTTCTGTGACATTTCAGAGTGTCGGAAAAAAAGGCATTTGCAAAGGAAGCCTCATATTTTCAAATGCTTGTGGCAAGGAGTGGGATTGTGGCATCGTGGCTTTCACAGCATTTAAACAGCCTTGTATTGCAGCAATAATTAAACTGCATTGGGCCAGCTCCTGCTGCCTGTGCTGGGATCACAACTCCAAAGCCCAGCCAGGAACGGTGAGCCCTTCATCACTGGGGACTTGGTATCTCCAAGTCCCAGCTAAGATCAAGGGCTCGTTTAGCAGAATTTCTATGAGTTTGTGGTAAAAGGCAGTCTTTGATTTAATGCACTTAGAGTGCACGGCTGGCATTTAGATCTTATCCTGTGGGAACCCAGTGAGCTTCCACAGTACCTGGGGTGGGCTTAGATGACACAAAGCTGACAGACTCAGGAGTCCCCAGTCCCAGGCTGGTGCTCCCACCCCCCATCATTTCACTTCTGTGAACATTCTAAATGGCTTTTTCATAGGGATTGTACTGGGATTTGAGTGGCATCATCCCTAGACTAAAGATGTGTGTTTAAAGTGTTTTGCTACTGATTTTTATAGGACAATGACTTACCTGTGGTTCTGTATGGACTCTTAAATAAGAGGATTATTACTGGGTTAGTGTTCTATGAGAACTTGGGCTTTGATCACTAATTTTTTAGAGTCCAAGGCTGTAACAATACCTGATTACTTTTACCTATCTAACAGGCTGGAACACATCAAAAGGATAAGAGCCAAGAAGAAGGGGAATAGTTTGTGGTTAAGATGCTGATGTTAGCTGCGAGGTGTGATCTTGGCAAATCAGCTTCATGCCATAGCTTTCTGTTTTCAAAACAGAAATTGAATTGTTGGGGTTTTTTCTCTTGCCTTTTGTCTGTCAAGATTTTAAGCACTAGTGAGGGTACATATTTGCAACACCTTGTATTAGTGCTCCCTGCTACAACCATAGTATTTAATCAATACAAAGATGCTTCTTTGATTGATAAATTGCTGGATGTCTCACTATTCTGAGCTAGAGAGGAACATGTATTTCAGATGACCTTTAACTGAGTAGTTGGAGATCACTGTCTTTGCCTTTCACTTGGGGAGTATGAAACCAGTAATGCAAATTTTCAGGCTCTTGGCATGCAAATTAACAAAAGAAATGGCAGTACACACGTCTTTTCAAAGCTCAAACCATCACACGTGCGCAGGAAAAAAATAAAAAAGGTTACACTTCTGCAGTCCTCTACAGCCAAGCATTCTTTCAAAGGGAAAATCCATCACTTTGAAGAATTTACAGAAGAAAACCTCCACGGCAACTAAAGCTGCAGGCAAGCGAGCAAAAGGCAAAATGCAACTGCTGAGAAAAATAAATAAGGGCCTTTACAGCAGTCCCATTGAATTGAAAATTTCCTTTATCACAGGCTAGGCTGTTCTAATCTTCTTTTCTACCTCTAGCCACATATTTTAAAAGAAGATTTCCCAAACATAAAGATGTTACAGTAGAAGCAGAGTTTCTTACTAATGTATTATAAACCATCTCTTACCACACCAAAACACCACCTGAATTTGCCAAGGAAGCAGTTTGGCTTAATTTCTCATTCCTGTTGTCTGCATGTGAAATATCTACACAAAAAAATGGTAGCTGAGTCACACATGGATAGAAATTTTGTCTTCCACAGGAGATGGCAATCAGCAAGCTCACCAAATGCTTGCAAAGGCCTTGGAGAACAGGCAAGACTGAGCATCGTGGTGAAACCTCCTGCAAGTCACATTGTCCTTAAAGGTCCCAAGAGCCACAGCAGCCCAGATGTTTGTGACATCTTGTTTTCCCAGGTAAGCTTAAATGAAATGTCAGGCAAACCAAGTTCCCAGGCTACTTTTTACAGAGGCCACATTCTTGAACATGTAAAGTACAGGACTAAAGAAATGCTCTAAATGAGATGTAAATTTTGTTTACTGGTTTTTCATGTTAACAGATGTTCTGAATACTGGGCTGAAAGCTGTAGCTCTGCCGAGTCAACAGCCTTGAGGATCAAGTGAAAAGCAAAGTGGCACTGTAGCCATAATTTTACCTGGGGATGAACTGTTGTTTCTTTGCCAAGAGGGAGTCACATACAGGACTGGCTAGGAAGTCTAGACAGAAAATGAGGGGGATGCCTTGAAAACCTGGGCTGGTGCCAGGTGAGGAAGGGTGAGGGCTGATGCTGCTCCTGAGGAACAGGAGCCATTTCTCTTCACATTGGCCTCTCCCAAAAGGTGGCTGGCAGTGCCTATCCTGGGTTTCTTGGGCTGTGGTCAGAGCAGGCAGAGAACCAGGACCAGCTGAATGCCTTCAGAAACCCACAGTGCCTCCCCACCACCGACTCCTGTGGCCTCTGGCCAGCCTTGACTTTGGTGGTAACATTCTGCTCTGAACACAGCGTGTTATAGCACTCGTGCTACAAAAAGGGTATTTCACGTTGAGGCTCAACCTTTCTGTGCAACCCCCATGTATTTTTTCAGCTGTGATGGTATTTGGTAGCATTTCTTTTGCCTCTCTACAGAAGCTGTGGGGCCAGGTTAGCTCAGGGATGGGGTGACCAAGGGAATAAGTGGTTTCTTGAGGTCTGCTGGGGCACAGGCACGTGCTGGCACAGCTAGCAGCACAGGACAGAGTCAGCTTGGACCAGAGGTAGCTTCTACTGAACCTTCTGGGGTGCAGGTACATGTAATTTCCAGAACTGCTGCCTGAGTGGCTCTGTGAGGAGTGAACTCCCACCCAGCCTGGCTTATTAGCTCTGGCTTGTTAAACCCTGGGAGGCTCCAGGGCAGGCTGGCCCTGCTCCAAATAGTTTCACAGAACATCCTGAGCTGGAAGGGACCCACAAGGATCATTGAAGTCCAGCTTGTAGGTGACTGGCCCATACAGAGATGGAACCCACAACCTTGGTGTTATGAGCACCGTGCTCTAACCAGCTGAGCTCATCTCAGGGCCTAATGCTTGGATCTGCACTAATGAGAAGGTGATATCTTGTTTATATTGGGTTTTTTTTTTAAAAATACATATCCAACCGAGGTGTGTTTTGTACTGACAATATATTGCATTACTAGTGGTGTGTGTGCAACACAGCCTTGTGACACCTCTGGAGTGCCATCCCCAGGACCTGTGTGCCCATTTCTCTGTACTGGTCCTGCAGTGACTCTCCTCCATCCCAAGGCATGGAATGGGATGTAGGACAGCTGGGCAGACAGGGGATGTGACACGCTCCCTCCAAGAGCCCACCCAGCTCTGCTGGTGACACCAGCGGGTTTCTTTGGGCAGGTGATGCAGGAGAGCCAGAGGATGCAGGTGGCTGGTTTTCTGGGCAAGGGCGTGCACGGTCAGACCGACCGGGATCCCGGTGCTTGTCCTGGCTTGGCTTGGCTCGGCACGATCCCCGCCCGCAGGTGGCCGGGGCAGACACACCGCGGGACCGTGTGGGGACCGTGCGGGGATTGTGCGGGGACTGTGTGGGAGCTGCTGCCGCTGCTTCCCTGCGGAGGAGCCGCTGTCCAGGCGGGAGAGGGGTGCGAGGGGAGAGCGACGTGAGGGGAGAGGGGTGTGAGGGGATGAGGGGTATGAGGGGAGAGNGCTGGCCCTGCTCCAAATAGTTTCACAGAACATCCTGAGCTGGAAGGGACCCACAAGGATCATTGAAGTCCAGCTTGTAGGTGACTGGCCCATACAGAGATGGAACCCACAACCTTGGTGTTATGAGCACCGTGCTCTAACCAGCTGAGCTCATCTCAGGGCCTAATGCTTGGATCTGCACTAATGAGAAGGTGATATCTTGTTTATATTGGGTTTTTTTTTTAAAAATACATATCCAACCGAGGTGTGTTTTGTACTGACAATATATTGCATTACTAGTGGTGTGTGTGCAACACAGCCTTGTGGCACCTCTGGAGCAGCATCCCCAGGACCTGTGTGCCCATTTCTCTGTACTGGTCCTGCAGTGACTCTCCTGCATCCTAAGGCATGGAATGGGATGTAGGACAGCTGGGCAGACAGGGGA